>JAUTXW010002581.1:400000-459244 GCA_030620095.1 Kuschelorhynchus macadamiae
CTAACTGGAAAAAAACAAAACTGAGTATTCTGCCATTAAATATTTAATGGGTCACACCCATGTCAGTGTGTCACAGTAGGACGTTCCCCTTCAGGCAGCATTAGACAATGATTTATTTAGTAGTGATTTTATGAGTTTACTCAGAATTAGTAGCAGCATAAAGAGAAAAACATTCACAAGCGGGGAACGCTTTTTTTGTCTAGTTCACAAACACAAAATGGTGCTAATTCGTGCAACTGCTAGTAAAAATATTAGTGAGGGCCCATTAAATTCGGAATGACGTCTAGAAAAATGTGCAAAAGTTTTAAACACGCACATAAACAATTTCAAAAATTATTAACAAATTAAAACCTAGGTCAAGATCTTAAAAGAGGAAGAAATTTGCAATAAAAAGTCCCTACTCCCGAAAACTATATCTGTTGTTAATAATTTTAATTTAATGATGAAAATCCGGGCGGCGAGCGCTAAATAGTTACGATGCCCGAAAACCGCATGTAACAAGTACAAAAAAATATACTATTAAACATAAATTTGAAAATAAAAAAAAAATATGGAATTATCTATGAAGGAACAATATCAACCTGAAAGAAATGTTTTTCACTAAATGAGCTTATTGTTAATTAACAGTTTTTTTAGAGTTTTCTTTTATATTTCAAGTCACATAATTATTAAACAAAAGCCACTAAAATTATTTCGCTTTGTGAAGGCTGTATCACAACTACACTGTATGAGATTATTGCGATGTTTTTAAGTTTTTTTTTGAATACCTTACCAATCCATCCATGGATTTAATACAGAGTGTTCTATTATATAAAAAAACAGTTTTTTTTTCTGCTACACATTTTTGCAAGATTCAGTCGTAAAGGTTATATCGAAGGCAATATTCAAAATGCAGTAATTCAAAGACTTTCTACATAATAAAAAAACTGTTATTTACAAGTTGGTTTATTACACTTAAAGGAAACTCATTCACCTAATATGTGAAATCACTGTTCAGCTGCTAATTCTTTTAGAAGGAGACGTCTTATTGGTTTTTCCTTCAGCAATGTGTGTGTTCTTCTCTGCTACTCTCTAGACAACTCGATTGTTTGACGTTATGTTGTGTAGTCGCAAACCATCTGATCAACAAAACATCCCCATTTGGTTTTATTTGATCTGTTTGGTTATTTTTGGGCTTCCAATGTCTACAGCATTGTCATGGTGCATAGGGCTGACTTTGATCTGCTGCGTCCTCGGGAACATCCACAAGCGGGTAATTTTTTCTTGTCTCGCAAAATAAATTAACTACTTGTTATTAATATTCATAATAAACGAACAATTACTGAAGTTTTGCAAATTGATTGTAGATCCGGTAATTTTATTCAATGAGTGGCTTTGGAAGCGCTTATGGTTTGGCTTGATGAGGGTTAACTTAATTTAGAAGAGCAGTTATTTAAGGCTAATATTTTATTCGACATTTATTTTTTTCATTTGGGAATCATCTATGTAGCTCTCTGCGATAGTCGTCGATTTCCAGCCCCCCAAGTCGCTTGACATTAGTAATTTCGTCCCCATAAATAGCCAGCATGGTAGCCGAAAATCGACGAAAACTATGTCCCGTGTACTGTTTTGGTTTTTTGAGTTGTAGATATGGAACTATTTCTAAAGGCATTTTACCAAATGGATTTATTCCAACAAATTGTGTAGTGCACACTCCTTTTCTATACTGGACAAAAAACCCTCTGTACGTCAGTGGCACTTCCGGTTAGCCTATAAAATTCTGTACAGACCTACGCTGCCATACTCAACCGGAATCAAATAACCATTCCTTATTGGCTGCCATCTAGCGTTAGCTTAGGTTACTACTATAATATCGAAATTAGCGCGAGATTTGTTTAATTTGTCCTTCACTCTCACTGTGTAGAGATTAGCACATCGGACTAAGTTTCGGTAGGTCTGGGGCTCGAGTCCTTACGGGGGTGCACTTTTTTCTTTTGTTAATTATGTTTTAGTATTTTAATTTCTGGTTCGATATGGTTTACATCATAAAATAATTTTTTAGGGCAAACCTAAATCTTTTATTACAAAGTAGGAACCAGTTTTTCACACAGTTTAGTACGGATATTTTGATACGTAGTTGGATCGGTACGGGCTAGCATCAGGTTTAGGTATAACGTTGAATCTATACATAAAATACAAAATGACGTATTTTACACTAATGGCTACTCTTATTTCAAACGTTTTGAACTGTAACTAATATTCCAGCCAATGAAAAACGAGTATTTGGTCCCGGTAGGTCTGTACCGAATGTTTATATGCATCTAGTTAAACTGGAAGAGGTATTGGATCGAGATACATTCAAAATGTGTATTCTCATCAATTACTAAAACTAATATCCCAACGCCAAATCTGCATCTTAGATGGTATAAAACTGGAGACATGGACTTTCTGTTTATTATATCCAGTATACCTACGTTTTATAATTATAAGTCCATCCTGATATAAAATAGAATTTGTTAGGAGCGACTATTTTAATTGTTTAATAATGGATAGTGTTTTAAGAGGATTGCCAATTCGTTGAATACTCGTCTAATTTTCGCATCTATAGAATGAAATATTTAATGGCATATGTTTCAGATTTAATTGAGCCAAACGTGTTTTTCATAAACACGCTTCCGCTATTTTTCGAGTGGCTATTCGTGCAAAGAAAAACGTTTTCTTTTAAGATGTGCCAATTAAAAATATTTTAATTATAGATTGATAGCGGTTAGCCAAAAGTCCAAAACAAACATGCGGTCTGGGTCAGTCTCGAATCCTTGCCAAAGTATGCAGTGATGTGTTTTGAAAATATGTGGCGATAAGGATAATTAGCGCGTATACGGCCTCAGTAACTTTCCCTGGTTTGTAGTAATTAAAAAAAAATCTAATATGCGCAGTGCTTCCAGATAATTCAACTAGAAGCTAGTACTCTATCATAGTTTAGTTATATAGTGTCTAGTTCATAATCTCAAAATAGTGTTAATTCTTGCTACTGATAGTAAAAACATGAGTGAGAGCTCATTGGATTTGGAATGACGTGTAGAAAAATGTTTAGTTTAAAATTTTGAACTATACTATACTATAGAATTAAAGCTAAAGAAATATTTGTTCAAAATATCAAATTAAATCAAATGTCGGTCCTAAATATACATTATGCTTGACCTCGTATTCCTAACAATAATACATATTTTCTTTGCCAGATTTACGAAACGAATTATTTGAACTCAGGACCGTTGGTATTTTTAATACCTTATGCTTATTCAATAAACTATACGTTAACTACTCTATAATATAGATAATGTAATTATGGTAACAGGTACTTCCTCTTAATTATTTTTATCTAAATATTAGTAAATCCAGTTAATTGTAAATAAATCTAAGAACCACTTTTGTACAACTAATTTTAAAAGAGACTGGTTCAATGAGCATTTATTGTTCATTTAAGAGAATGAAATAAAAAATCCAGGTCCGTAATTAAACGAAATGAAGTTGTTGGGGGAAATTTCAAGGACCAAACGTCGGATTTTAAATCTGAGTGTACCATTTTTCACGGATATCTTCGGAAGTAGTATATATTATTCGACATTAAGTTGCGCAACTTTGCTCTGATCTAACCAACCTCGTATCTCTTATTGTTTTTAAAATGCTTTCCCATCGGACTTGCCATTCGAGCCATCTGCTACCGTGGTATCTAACCCGGTAAGGCTCATCAGGCAGTTTCCTTGGGGGGTATCAGTATTAAAACGAAATAACCCAAACCTGAAATAAACAAGGTGTCATGTCGTTCGACTTCGAAAGTCGATAAGGGAAATAGGCAACCAGTGGCGCCATCTGTAGGTACTATGGTACATATATATATATATATATATATATATATATATATATATATATATATATATATATATATATATATATATATATATATATATATATATATATATATATATATATATATATATATATATATATATATATATATATATATATATATATATATATATATATATATATATATATATATATATATATATATATATATATATATATATATATATATATATATATATATATATATATATATATATATATATATATATATATATATATATATATATATATATATATATATATATATATATATATATATATATATATATATATATATATATATATATATATATATATATATATATATATATATATATATATATATATATATATATATATATATATATATATATATATATATATATATATATATATATATATATATATATATATATATATATATATATATATATATATATATAAATAGTTCAAATTTATCAAATTGAGTAGAAGTAGTGGTCAACACGAGCCCAAATACACATTTTCGTTCGAGTTTAGAGTAAAACAGATACATTACTTCAATTGAAAACCCACTTACCTGTTCTAAACCTAAGGTTGTAATATTATATATATATATATATAACAATTTTTTAGTTTAACCGCTCTGTACACCAAAATTCTAAATGCTAAAAACACTGGAGAAAAATGCTATTCGATATGACTGACATTAGTGACATTCTGTGATATCATCTTTTCAAACCGTTTAGAGCATCCCATTTATGTAACCAATCAACGCAGTGGATTTTTCAAGCTAATCTATTTTTGAGAGGGGAATTAATCCCTCCGCCACTTTTTATTTCTGTACCCTCCTCTATTATGGGCACTGAGCCTTAACCACCATGCTTTGTCTTAAATTACAAATATAAAGTTCAAATCTTGAAGAGTTGTGCTGTAGTGAAATTATTACTGACTTGTAACTTAATTTAATTCCTTTCTAATGTAGCTGTATTCTGCAAAATGGGTAGTTTATTTTTTAAATACCATATGTAAATTTTTCTGTGCCAAACATGTTTAGGATTAATAATATAATATGTAATATAGGGTGATCCAAAAAGTTATTAATATTTGATTGCCCTGTGGAAAATTTAATAGGAGGGGGAGAATGGTGGGGGTCGGCCTTAAACGATAGTTTGGATCAGGGAGATTTAGTCACCATGCAGCGCTACACGGGAGGAGAGCGCTTGTTTTGTGTGCGCGAGTATTATCGCAACAACAATTCTGCCAGTATTGCGCGCCGTAAATTTCGACAATCGTTCAATTTCCAGGATATTCAGCAATGTCCAAGCCTTCTTTTGATTAGACAGTGAGTTCGTAAGTTTGAGGAAACTGGTTTAACTTTAAATAAACGCGTCTACGGTGCAAAATTGATGCCGACGGGCCCCGCTGATAGACTTTTATTCGCTAACGAAATAATGAATCGACTTCCAGTATTCGACAACATCTTATTCTCCCATGAGGCTCATTTCGACATTAATGGCCATGTGAACATTTAAAATTGTCGCTACTAGTGTGGAGAAAATCCTAAAACCAAACATCAAAGGCCTCTGCATAGCCGGAAGGTCACAGTTTGGGTTGCAATGTCGGATCCGGAATCATCGGTCCGTTTTTTTCGAAGATCAACAAGGCCGCGCAGTAACGGTGAATTCACAGCGTTATGTCGACATGCTCCAAAACTGATCTTCAAGAATTTGAAGGATACGCTCAAGACACTGTTGGTTCCAACAGGACGGAGCCACCTGGCACACTTCCACTATCCTTTTGCCCGTGGTTCGAGCGCTTTTTCCAGGAAAATTAATTTCTCGAAGAGGAAACATTCAGTAGCTCCACAGAAGCCCGGACTTAATTCCATGTGAGTTTTATTTATGGAAGTATCTTAAAAATCAAGTGTACCGCTACCGCCCCGCTACTTTGGATTTTCTGAAGAACAATATTCGGCAAGAAATCGAAGCCATAACTCCAGACACTTGCAACCGCGTTAAGGAAAATTTTAGAGGTCGGCTTCAGGAGTGTCGTGTCAAAAATAGGGCACATTTGGACAGTGTATTCTTCACAACGTAAATTTCCAAGAATTTTTGTAAATTTTAAAAATAAATTTGTTAAAATTGATCAGTTGGTTTTTTTTATCCCGTTAAGTTAACAGTTTTTTGGTCCATGCTGTACTTATATGTGAAATTATAAATGTCTGTGCAAAAACATTTTTAACATGGCAGAGGGCTAATCGAAATTTGCCCCATAGGTCCAGTGAGCTTTTAAAACTAGCCCTGCACAAGCTTTAGGGTACTTGTATGAAGTATTTAAATGCTTTTATTTATAAAATATTCTAGTCAAATACAGCTCAAGTACTTTAAGGCAAAATCGCTTGAGCTAAACCCCTCGCGATTTTTCAATACTCATAATTTTATTTTTCCAGAAAAAACGGTACCTTCGGTAAAAATTTCCGATAAAATTACTGATCTTTGCCGTGATATTTTCTGGTATTTTTTAACCTAGTTATATGAAATTAACAATAAATTACAACTAGCTAAAATATAGACAAAAAACTATATACATTTGGAATAGAAAATTTAGGGCTTTTTAAGAATACATTACGATGTAACATCCTCCTCTTAAAATCCTTCTCTTAATTCAGGAAAATGAAAAATAATAATAATAAACACCACATATATATTGCGGAATTAAACATGATTATACTTGTCTATGATTAATAACATAAAGGATTCATAATGAAGGAAGTTCCGGGTAAAGCCAGTTTATCGATTTTTACTACGTATTAGTAAAAGTACCTCATTAGCCGTTACTCTACAGTGTACCTTGAAGATTGTTAAGGATTTAAGGAGCAGAAGGAAAAAATTCACTATATAAATCTAGATTTTATTGATACAAATATTATGCCTAATTTGTGTGTCGGTTAAATATGCAGTAAAAACCTGAAAGATCATGTCAATCAATATCCAGAAAAAAAAAAATCTTAAATATTTGATTTGGGTTTCTTTTTTTTTCAGGAAGTTGGTAGTATCATAGGAAAGAAGGGAGAAATTGTGAAACGTTTCAGAGAAGAAGTAAGTGTTATTGATTTTTAATTCAAGTGCCATTAGTAACGTGCTTATTCCTTTCAGTCCGGAGCCAAAATAAATATATCAGATGGGTCCTGCCCAGAAAGAATCGTGACAGTGACGGGACCTACAAGTGCCATATTTAAGGCTTTTACTTTAATATGCAAAAAATTCGAAGAGGTAAGATATTAATATTCCTGATCGCTTAACTCCTAATTATCCTGCATTAATTTTGCTGCTTTCATTGCTTACGTAATTTATTTGGAAATAAGGTTATTTTGATTTTTTTTTGATATGTCGGGAACCAGTTCATCAAATTAAGTTGGTAAATTCAAATCAGTGGCTAGAATCTCATTGTATATTTACGTAAAACCGTCACAAAAATGACGTGAGCGGAACTGGTGATTTGAATGAATATCCCATCTGATTTGAACTTTCATGGTTAGGCTCAGTCTTGACCAGATTACTAATTTGAATTCACCTATTATTACTTTTAATACGTTTTGACGATAAGTTAAATTAAAAAAGATACAAGGGCCCGGTGTGTATTAATAATTTTTAGGGTTACATGTTACATTATTAAGGCAAGGCATTTTTGCAAAATGCATATTCATGAAATATATAGAAATCTTAAGTATTTCAATTTTGAATTGAGACTGGAGTAATTTTCAAAAGAGCTGTTAGAAATAATGGGTATATCATTTTCAGACTATTTTGTGCTTTTATTACAATATCTCTTTGCTGCAGCTAGCCCGGTTATATCTAGGTTTATTGCATAGGAAATATCGGCAATTACGTCTATAAAATAACATTAACATTAATAAGAGGAAATTCCAAAACGACTTCTCCATTCTCGATTTATTTAAAGTATTTTAAGCCTAATTGTCTCCTTTGAATGCCAAGCACTTTTGGTTTATTAAGTGCAGCTATAATTTTATTCATAAAACGGCAAAGCCCGCTACCTACACACTATTCGTTGATGCGTCGATTTGATGCATCAATTTGCATAATCTAATGTAACAAAGGTAAATAAACATGTAATTCTGTCAAGAGAAGATATATCAAATTTAGGAGTTTTATGAACAAAATTTACATAAGATTGGTACAGTATTGAGAAGAATATTTTAAAGAAGCTATATAAACTGAAGTACTAATCAAAAACTGGGTTGAACCTTTGAAAATGAGAGTTAAAAAAAGGAAAAAGCTCCCATTGTAAACGTCGTTTGAGTATGTCAATAAAAGGGCAGAGTGAAAACAAAAAGAATTTAATTCGGAGTGTGAATATTTGCCAATGAACTACTTAAACATAACAAATTTAATGAATTTATGAAAAATTGCGAAATATCTACTCAGGAAAAAATGGAAGCAGGTACAACAAAGAAAAATGAAACTCATGAAATAAAAATTTTAAAAATAAATTGGTTTTGGTTAAAATGTCAGGTCAAATATGTCTGAAAAACAGTCATTAGATACGAAAAAAAATCCATAGCAGCGTGTATCTGTTTTTATTGAATTGAATAGTAATAACAATAATGAAACACTAGTAACAGGTTAAGCACATAAGAAAAATAACCCAATAACAAATATTTCGAAGAAATGTACGACAGCAAAATAAATTTGTCAAAAAAGAAATAAGAAAACTCGGAACAAAATTATTTTAAATATTAAATAATTTAAATAATTTGGGAAAAATTAAATTTTATTTTAATAAATCAAACAAATAAAAACAAAAACAAATATTGAGTATCTGTTAATGATAGGAAAAATTGAAGATATCTAAATTATATGTGAAGAATTGAATAATCATTTTGTAAATATAGGACAACTTTCAAATAAAATTCAACCAATGAGTAACTATATTGAATTTTTTTATTGATATCAAGATATCTCAAATGATTGAAACGGAAGAAATTATTGATGATTTAGATGCAAAAAAATCTGCTATCATCTTTGACGGCATTCCTATTAAAATTATTAAATAAGAAAAAAATACTTAATTCCTATATTCTAGAAGTTTTATAAACTCCACCATTACCTCTGTTGATGTGGAAGGAGTTTTTCTGTATATAAACAAACAGAAATATTTGAACATTTAATTGTTTATTTTTTTAGTTACTTTAGTCCAGAGTTGAAACAAGAAACACAAATTTCAAAATTAAATTCTTTTTGTTTAAAATATTCAAATATGTCTGAAAAACAATCATTAGGTACGAAGAAGAAAACATGGCAGCGTGTAACCTGTTTTAATTGGATTCAATAGTAATAATAATAATAATAATGAGACACTAGTATTAAACAAAAACATTCAAAAAAGTTTAAAAGAAAAAAAACCAACTCAGTTTATTGAAAAAATGTCTTCTTATTCTGAAAGTTTGAAAAATTATCAAAAAAAAAAAAACGGTAAATATTGAAGAAAATTTGCCTGTAATTATCATAAAACTAGTAAAGAATCAGAAAAAGTAAATCCAAAAGGTATTAAAGCCAGAATTTGTGATGTTAAAAAATTAAAGAAGGGGTGTAGTAATAAAAGCCAAAACAAACGAAGAGTTGGTAAACATTAAAAATGCATTAAAACAGCAAAAATGAAATGCAAATTGTACTATTCAAATTTCTAAAATGAAACTGCCAAGAATAGCTCTACTGGGATCTGAGAAATAGTACAGTACTAATGAACTAAATGAAAAACTAATGACAATGGGGTACATAAAAAAAAGATAAAATTAAAAACGTATATATTAGACAGTCAAAATTTACAAACATATGTAATATGTTTGTAAATTATGTAGATACAGAAGATAAAATGTTTGAGGATTTAGTACGGTAGGATGGTTAATTTGTAACGAGAAAATTTCAATAATACGATTTGCTACAAATGTAGATATGGACATGCACCAAAAAATTGCACTGAAAGCCTAATATTTTTTTTATTCACATAATTAGACAGTATAATAACCAAAATCCTTCGTGTATAAACTAAAAATATTTCATCCCTACCCGAGGAACTAGTAACAGCTCAACATTAATAGATCACGTTTTGATTAATTTGGATAAAACACTAAACCTACAGCTAAAAACAAGTGCTCTTAGTGACCATCAAATAGACCATCAAATACAGATTATTTCCATTCCAATAAAATTTAAAGCAACTGATCAAAAACCCGGGAACAAAAAAAAATAATTAGAAAATTTTATACAGATAAGATAAAAAAGGAACTTACAGTAATAAATGAAAATGTATATACTCGGACAAAAGACGAAACATTTTTAACAGAAATATTTGAGCATTTAATTGTTATTGATTTTACAGTTAGTTTGGTTATTGTTACTTTGTATTTTCTTTTGTAAACATTTGAAAATAAAGTAATTAATAATTAATATAGTATACTCATTTGAAATATTAAAAAAATAATATTAATTTTATTGCATATCTTTGAAGTACACACAGAAACCCTATAGCAAAAGGCTTGCTGTCGATTTTTTAAAATTTAGTGACACGATGTAGCTCTCATCCTGAAAAAAATATCCATGGGTGCAATTTAATAATTGATTAATAACCGAGATTTCATTACATACTTCTACAGAAACAGTTTTCGCTTCGTCAAGTTTCGATTGTAAAATCGGTTTCTTTCGTAATTTAAATTCACTAAGTAATTTTTAATCGGCGTTAAAGTTTTATAACATTCGTTAAATTTATCTCCCATTACTTCACATTTTAAAAGTAGTAGATATATTTTTGTCTAGAAAATTGTCTCTTTCGATATGTACAACTTGATTGCGTCAAAATTTACAATATTCAGCCAGTAGAACAATAAGAACAATAACATTTTCTGTCGTACATACAAATAATTAGATTCAATAACTATGTCATACCAATGCAATGTCATCATTTTTCATAATTCTACAACCTTTTAACGTCTATTTTGCCCTTTACTCTTTTTCTTGATTCAAAATCAGAAAAAACCCACTTCTTCAGTGATGTCGTTGCGAGATTTTCGCAGTTCGTTTTTAGAAATTTCTCTTCTAATGGTTCTTCTAAGGTGTTTTAGGTATCGACTGTGGGCTATGTATATATTAAGACAAGGATTCCACCAACCACCAAGGCAATCAGTAGCCATTCGGATAGTGTAAGACCATTTTTTTCTCACTTATTGTATCGCCAGTTGCCGATTGTACAATTGCAATTACTTCTTTAGATTTACATTTACATACACATATTAACCTAGTTTATATTAGGTCTTGACCATTTTCTGAACTTTAAGGGTCTGGTCAGGTCACCATATCAAACGGTTGACATGTGTTCCAATAATACCATCTACCTACTCATAAATAATCCTTGTCTATATTATAAAATATAATTAACTATTATACAATATTCCATATACAGGGTATCCCATTTTCGGCACTCTTGAGGGTTATCTCCCTTATTTTTAAAGATAGAAGGTTTTAACGGCAGTGTGCTACTTTTTTGTGAAATTAAATTTTTTTTTGTGGTTTTTGAGATACAGGACGTTTTTGAACATGTTGCATTTTTTTGGCACCTCTCGTATCTGATAACTTATCAAAAAGGCGAAAACTGTCCCTGTATGACTTTTTTCGTATAATTCAATTAAATGGACACCCTGTATATTATTCTTTGTATTTATTAGGAATAATGTGGGCTTTCCAAAAATATATGCATGTATGCAGTTATTTTGAAAAATAAGCTCAACATTTGAGATTTTCTAAAATTTTCTTTTGTACCTAATTAGTAGGTAATAGGCTATAACTAAAACTGGTCAAAATGAAAAAAAAAATGGCTGAAAGGTTTGTCAGAAGTCCTGCATATGCAGTTCAGCCTTTTCAATCCAGACAATTAAGTGCAATGGTTTTGTCGGAATAGTGATTTGTCTAGATTATTGGATATTAGAAAAAAAAATGTTTAAATATCTATGGTTGTGTTGTTCTCCTTAGTATATACGTTTTTTCACAAGTAATAAAACTTTATATGTTAAATGTTCATACAAATTTTTTATTAATAAATTATGTACAAGGCTTTCATTGTCACCTAGTTAGAGCTTTAAGTATAGTATATACAAAATAATACAAACGTTGCAGAATTTTTCTTGTATTTTTTCTTAAGAGTAACAAAAAATCGTTAGTCGAAAATAGTGTTGGACGTCACTTAAGTTACTTTCCAAAAGTGATCTTAAGTGACTGGGTCACTTGCATACAAATTACAAAATTACCTAAAATGATCAGTTTTGACTGATTTTTATATAAGGAAAGTACTAAATGCTTTTTTGTTTAACAGATCAACATTATTTAGCATCAATTGGAAGTTTAAGATAAAAGCAACCTTTTAGGCATAATTTTGAGCGTTTTTAAAGATATAAATGACCGATCATTTTCAAACGTTAGTTAAAAAAATATTTATTATTTATATCTATTTTTTTTAATGGGACACTCTGTATATTAATAGTTCGTTAAATGTGGCTTTTCTTACCGATTATAAATATATCAGATTTGATACTTTTATCTTGAAAGACAAACCCATATAAGTGACAAAAAGCTTTCCCTTTTAATAGCCCATTAGATCACTAGCAGGGACTTAGCTCTCAGTTGTTTTTTTCTTACTTACTCTCCTTCTCCTAATATTTTCTCTGGTGCGTCCCTTATCACTAGGAATACAGCATATTAAGCATGCAAACATTTTTAACCGCGCTGCATTTTAAAAAAATGCTGGCCTGTTTCGGAATGTCTGTATTAAAGTGTGCTGTCTGTACTGTCCGGATTAAAGAGGCTGTCTGTACTGTATTTAATAAAGAATATGCATATACAGGGTGCTTCAAACTCAGTGGGTATTAAAAGTATCTGGAGATCCAATGAATATATTACTTGGAAAATTTTGGCTCTGGCCATAGATGAACATAAACTATCTTTTTAAAATATTTTAAATCATGCAGTGTTGCCGCTTCTGCCTTAATGCCGTGGCAACATCCGTTTTCTCAATGGAATGCCCTGTATATTATTGCATTTTTGTTTTTTCCTGAACATTAAATACTTTCAATTTTTTTTCGAGAAAATGACGCTCGGAAATTGACATTTTTGACCCTTTGAAGCTCTGTTACCCCCAAACGCCTTAAGTTTGAACGGAATAGATTGCAGTTTCCTGTCTTAGTTTTTAGATATCTCCTGAGACCAGTTTCTATATTTCGACAGTAAATGTCACCTCCTGTCAAACCAGAAATTGGTGTGGGAAAATAGATAAATAAAAACTAGGTTAAAAGATAGGAAAGTAAAAGCCATTCCGTTGCAAGTTAAGTCGTTTGGGAGTTACAGAGCTTCAAAGAGTCAAAAAATGTCAATTTTCAAGCGTCATTGATTCATAGGAAACATAACACAAAAAGTATTTAAAATGTTCAGGAAAATACAAAAATGCAATAATATACGGGGCATTCTGTTTAGAAAATATTGCCATCCGTTTAAGGTAGAAGCGGCAACACCGCACCATTAAAAATATTTTAAAAACATTTTATGTTCATCTATGGCCAAAAACAAATTTGCCCTGCCTTACTTATTATTATTAAAGTAAATCCAAACCAGCCTAATATGGTTTACCAGAGTTTTTAAATTGTTTGCATTATCTATACAAAAAATGAAATATATTAAAGGATTTTAATAGAGGATAGAGCTTCTTCCAAAGTTCAGTCTGATAGGTCGATAAGACCTAGTACTTTTGTTTGTAAAATAAAAATTCTGAAACAGGAATGTGAAAACGGTAGGAAGCAAACCGTATTAAATAGCAGTGAAGGACTTCGCAACATCCCTACAGATATTTTTAATAAGGGCATGGGGAAATGATAAAGTAGGTCTGTTCGTTTTTGAGTGTTCTCGAAAATATTCCAAATGTTTCAAGTTTTCTCAACTTCATATCTGGGTTTACGAGTAGTTCACCTCGAATTAGTGAGTGTAATCTCTCTCGGGACTCTTTCAGAAATTATTTTTTTCTAAAAAATTTAGCCCACAGCTATCCGCTTTAATTTTTAACTTTTACCAATCCAAAATTGCCCTCCTATGTGATTTGATACATATTACTTCACCACCCTAAAATTAAACTGTGTTGCGTCCAATTATACAATTTTATAGGATATTGGTGTCATTATTTACCTGGTTTTCATAGTGTAATCCAAAAAATGCTGCTGGAGGACCTTTCTATACGAAAGTCGCTGTTCTTTTATAAATTAAGAACAACTGGATTGTATGATTGTAAAGTAGGAGTAGTAGGCTGAGCCTAGTCTCTAGGTCAGATTAGTGGCTTACCGCAAAATCTTACCCACCTACCCAGCCTCTGGTATTTCCTAAACTTGCCGTTCACATAGGTCTGGATATCCTTCCAAAAAAGATTAACATTGTCCCTCTGCAGAAACGCAGTACCAGAAAAGTCTTGCCGCATTTTAGCTCTAACTTCGTATCTACACAACTAGTGTAGCGGAGTCTCCTCCCCTCTACATGCAATGCAGATCGAAACTTTATGTCTAACAATGCAATATGTCTCTTCTATCGAAGCCTAATAGGTGTGGTTCTGATATTCCGTCTACTTCTTGCGAGCAGCCAGGCCGGTTTGGCTTTGTGCTGTCCCACTCAAGGTATGATAGATGTCATCGTTGAGAGTTGTCTTGATTTGCTGTGTTGTTGTGATTGCGAAATTTTGTACAGGAACATTCTAATTTAAATTCGCATCAGCGAATAAAAAATATAAAATCATTGCAGATGTTGGTCACGTACACAGCATCACAAAACCAACATTCCTTGTATTGTAATTAACCTATTTGGTTATGTTTTTACAAAATTCCGTTAAACATTCAGTTGCATTTTTTATTTTGTTATGTTTTAAGAATGGTCTTTCATTCCCAAGGTATTAATTATAACCTAAATTATAACCCTAGGTTGTCTGGGGGTTATTAATCGTTTTTTAGCTGGATACACTGCCTGTCAGGGATGCGTAAAATATCATTTTTATTATATCTTTTGAAAATTTCATTTCTGTCTTGTTTTATATTGGCCTCGGATTTTTTTCTGAAGTAGTATTTTATAATATACATTTTGAAAAGAAGTTGTAAATGTAACACAAAATGCATTCGTTGATGTAAGGTCATTACTCATCTGAATATTCTTAGTTTCATTAATCAAGTCGTTTTACTTATAAGGCATTAAATAAGAGTATTTTTAAATACTAGTATTAGACCGGCGCGTTGGGTGTAAAGCTGATTCCGCAAAGATGGGTATTGTAAACATAAAAAAAATATATTGGTTCCGACAGCCTACTATTTCTTTTTTACAATAAGTATTATGATAATTATGTTCTTAGGATATTTTTCTAAAAGGTTTAAAATATATAAGTATATAAGTTTATAGTAACAAGGAAGCATGTTATCGAATTAGTACTAATGTTAAGTTAGAATGTAGGGCATGAACCTTAAAAAAATCTACCTTACGTATATGTTTAGCAATTAGTAAGTAATATTTTGTGTTTGGCTACAAACCCCAGCACTTTTACCTCGTAGTATGTACCTCTTACCTCTCAATGTTGTTAACTTGTGTTCCCCGCACACAGTGGTGTTCGCAGTTCCAGGACAATTCGAATAGCGGCAGCGGAGTTCCACGACCTCCCATTACACTCCGACTGATCGTTCCGGCTAGTCAGTGCGGTTCGTTGATCGGCAAAGGCGGATCGAAGATCAAGGAAATAAGAGAAGTAACTGGAGCTTCAATTCAGGTCGCCAGTGAGATGTTGCCCAATTCGACGGAGCGAGCGGTGACGATTTCCGGAACTGGAGAGGCCATCACGCAGTGCATTTATCACATTTGCAATGTTATGCTCGAGGTAAGCAAAATCAGTGTAAATAAAAGCTCGGGGACGTTTTTATATTCTGTCAGCGTTAAGCACGTTAGGGGCGATTCGGGCAGCCTTTGGCAAAATATACGAACGGGTTTATAGCGTTAGCACTTCATCTTACACTTGGGTAGTCTAGAGGTTATTTTTGAGGATTTGCCTTGGGTAGGATTGCGGTTCAAAGTTTCGTGCGGTTATATTTTTTTGTATTCTGTTTCTTTAGTTAATTACTTTTTAATATTTTATATTTAGATTGGTATGATATACGTATTAAAATAATTTTTAGGGACACATTTAAAATTTTATTTTAAGGTTAGGGTTCACTTTAATATGGATATTTGTTATATAGGTAGTTCGGTTCGCGGATAAGCATACCGCCAAAGCAATAATACAGTAACGATTACTTGGTTTTGTTAATCTCTGTGTAGAAAATATCTGGCTTCTGCCTAGACGTTAAAGTACTTATTATCTAGAAATTTTTGGAGATTTATTTGTGATATCAGTTCTTCAATTTCGGCAACGCATATAAAATGTAAACGTTCATACGTCTGTCATCTGTCTTACGCTTTAGGCAGCGCGAAATTAGCCGAATGTATCAAGCGTTGACAGAATATAAAAACGCATCCCGGGGGTGTCTGTAAAGTAAACTGTCAGCTGAATTGTCTGTCTGACAAAAAGTGTCTTAAGTACCAAGTACCTGATCCAACAGTGCGTTCAAGTCCAATAGCTCGGTTATTGTAGGAATGAAATATATATATATATATATATATATATATATATATATATATATATATATATATGGAAGATGTAGGGACTGTAGAGTGCTACATCTTAAAGTTATTTTCGATTATACAGGGTTGAGGATAAGTTTGCCACAAACCAAAGTTATATTTTTTAAAAATGGAAAACCGTGTATATTGTTTATTTTCAGATTCTGCCCTTTTTGGCCATTCATCCAATATAGGGTTTGTGGAGTCTATACAGAGTCGTTCAAGATTTACGGCCACTTTTCGAAAATATTAGAGGTACATTTGACTTCAAGAGACCACCTATTTTGACAAGTTCTGCGAGTTAAATGTGGTTTTTCAGTAGCGTTACAATGAAAATTATGTCTATTGGCATTTCTAGGTTTGTGGAATGTTGCTTCGTCGGTAAATAACCCAGTGACAAAAATACAAATTTGAATTGGCAAGTAATGCTAGTGCTTGAGTTTTGTATTAAAAACTAAGTGCAGTACTGTTGTAAGACGCAAAGATGAATTTTAATAGACAAGAAATGATCGATATGATTTATGTGTTAGGAGCAAGTGAAAAGAATTGTTTGTTAGCGACAATAATATATCACGAAAAGTATCCTGATAGAAAACAAGCACACATAAGCGCTTTTGAAAGGCTTATACAACGGTTTGATGAGACGGGAAATGTAGAATACATAAAATCGAGCCAAACCTGTTTTAAGTGAGGGGAACGTGTGAGTGAGGGAAGATTTAAGAACACTATTATACCAAATCCCTATTAACGTCCGTGATCAAATATGGTTTATGTATGACGGTGCCCCAGTTCACCATACGACTGAAATTCGTTCGCATTTCTTATGGAACAATTTCAGGAACGCTGGATAGAAAGAGGAGGACCGATTGCGTGACCGCCTGAATCCCCTAACTTGACAAAAAGGGACCTCTTTCTTTGGGGCTTTGTTAAAAATTTAGTCTTATCAAGTATCTCGGACTACAAAAGAAAATATGAAGGAAAGAATCCGAAGTGTTTTTAATAATATTATTTTAATACATTAAGAGACTTTAGCGTATTTTTTGAAAATCGTTTAAATATTTTTGTTAAACAAGACAGTGGTCATTTGGAACATCTAATTAAGTAGTTTTTGCTGTTTTATCTCGTGTTTGTCTTCTATCAGGATACCTTTCGTGTTATATTCTTATCGCTAACAATCAATTTCACCGGTTTTTATTACTAGATCTACTACTAGATACTATCATTTGTGTTTGTGAAATTTTTGGATTAAATCTTTTTCGACCCATCCATGCTGGTATGAGTAAATTTTAAAAAAACAGGCGTTGAAAGAAGGACATTTTGGAATATTTTACCGTAATCAATTGAGATGTCCACCTCTAATATTTTCGAAAAGTCAATATACTTTGAACGACTTTATATAAACCCCCACAAACCCTATATTGGAGAAAAACACGGTACATATTATTAAAGAAAACACTAGTGATAATATGGTTTTGCCCATAATCAGATAATAATTTGGTTTTTATATTATTCCCATTTCTTATTCCCTATTTCTGTTCTACGTATAAAGGAAATAAAGGGCGCTCCTGCAAAAATCTCGCCCGGTTCATGGGCCCCTGAGTACTTCTAGGCCTCTAACTGCTTAATCCAACCCTGATCTTAGTTGCAGAATTTGGCACCTCAATATCGACATTCTATGCAGACCGGATTATGTATAATTTATTTGTATTAGAATTTCAGGCCTGATGTCACATGTTGTTTCAGACACCAGATTATTGGTTATTTTTTAAATGTGCCGTCACTAGAAAGCACCCAAAATACATTTGAAGATTGTGAAAAAACTAATAACCCCGATTTTGCTAGGGGGATACTGAGATACCACAATAAAAAATTTCAGTGTGGGACAAACGTGCGATTTGTAACAGTAATTCTTGGCGACACTGTTAGCTAAGCAACACATTCACAATATAAATCTAAGTGATTAAACATCTATTTTTTAGAATGACTGATTGATGGCCTATGATGAGGGATGTTCTTAGTGAGGATAGGCCCCCTCGATTATTACAGAATAACTAAGAACATGCTAAGTCTAACGCTCTTTTGGACGCATGTGCGGAATGAACTGAATCTGTAACCCTCTACGACAGTGAGAATTGAAAATGAATAAAGCGAATAATTATCTTAACGATATGGCATTAAACTTGCCGACTGGTGTTATGTATTTTGTTAACAATATTATTCGATCGATTTGGGTCCGCTGCTGTATTAGAATTATTTTGTTTATAATGCCGCTATTTTTATTAGTAAATGGCTAGATTAGTTCGCTGTATATTAAAAAAAAATATATTTAAAAACAAGAATGTAATAATATTTTTTCTTTTCAGTCCCCCCCTAAAGGAGCCACCATTCCCTACCGCCCTAAACCTCAAGTCGGCGGCCCTGTGATCCTAGCAGGCGGACAGGCGTACACAATACAAGGCAATTACGCCGTGCCCGCGCACGCTGACGTAAGTACCCCTCTCATTTCTCCTCTCCTAACACCCCACCACGCCCCCCCACACCATCCATTGCTGGGCGGCCCTGCATTGGCCGCCGTTGCCCCTCAGGCGCCTCCGACGGCCCTCTTCGAGCTCAAGAACGGACCGCTACCAGCTCACGCGGCCCTCCCGCCTCAACACCTGCTGCCAGATGTAAGTTAAACGTAATGGTGAACCCCTCGTGATTATCGCCCCTCCTCTGTGATTGGCCCATCCGAATCTTCACTGTCTTTCATTTTGTGACCCTTGTTATGAATCCGCAAGATTGTTGTGAGCTTAGGAGTTGGTTGAAAATAAATGTTTCGGATCCAAATACAGGGTGTTATGGAGTATTGCAAATTTTAAACCACGAAATGAAAGAAATGTTTTGATACAGAGCAAATGCTGTATTATTCACGTAAATTATTTGTTATAGTTTAAAATAGTTAGAATTATACATCTAGAGATAA
This sequence comes from Kuschelorhynchus macadamiae, assembly GCA_030620095.1. NCBI lineage: Eukaryota > Metazoa > Arthropoda > Insecta > Coleoptera > Curculionidae > Kuschelorhynchus > Kuschelorhynchus macadamiae. Next base: position 419,567 of record JAUTXW010002581.1, read on the forward strand.
ATGATACACAGGTTAATTTATGGAAAACTATTTGGTTTATACTTGATATCACAATTCAGTTTTCCTTCTTTTTCAAGTTTTGGTTTAATTTTCGAAACAAAAGTACAGTTCCCATTATTCATTGAATTCATTTTGGTACAAATTTCTTTAAGTGTGCAAAAATATGTTTTTTATAATTTTTTTCTGTTAGATATTTTTACATGAGGATAGGAATGTTTGTCGGGATAAATGAAATGAGAAATCATAGTGATCTTGTAGTTCGACTAATTGTTAGTTGCAAAGAATTAATTGCTAGTTATGCAAAGAATTTAGTGCGTTGTCTTTTGCTTGTTATTGGTCAAGATGTCGTCTATTATTTTATTGAATGTTTGGTTTGATTATTATTATATAAAAAAATAAATTTCCTAAATGTTTTTACAAATATACCAGTTACAGAACTAGATACAATTACATTAAAAAGATTGATCGAAGACGGAAATAATAAATTCGATATTTGCAATATTCGAAGAAACGAGTATTCTTTGGCAATATTCTTCTTGAAGTGAAACGAAGACTTATATGAGACATTGGAAGAAGTTTTTACAATGAAATAGTTGAATTAGTATTGTACTAAAAATGCCCCAAAGACAGTGGCCTATTAGAAGTATCTGGAGAACCAATGGATAGATTAATTTGAAAATTTGTCTCTGGCCATAGACGTTCATAAACCTCTTTTTGAAAGATTTTAAATTGTGCGGAGTTGCCGCTTCTACCTTAAACCGTATTGTCTTGAATATTTTGAACTCTTTTTGTTTTATGTTTCCTATATATAAAATTTAACTGTTTTCGGGAACATGGCTCTTGAAAATTTACATTTTTGACAATTCGAAGCTGTGTAACTCCCGAACGACTTAACTTGTAATGGATTTCACATTCTTATTCCAGTTTTTAAGTATCTATTTTCCCACATTAATTTTTAGTTTGACAGAAGGTGTCAAAATTAGACATTTTTTGTCAAAGTAGAAATTGGGGTCAGGAGATAAGTAAAAGCCAGGACAGGAAAGTGCAATCCATTTCATTGTAAATCAAGTCGTTTGAGAGTTACAGCGCCTCAAAGAGTAAAAAATGTCAATTTTTAAGCGCCAATTTTTCGGAAACAGTTGAATTTAGTTATAGGAAACAACAAAAAGTGTTTAGAATGTCAAGGACAACACAAAAATGCAATAATATAAATAACATTCCATTTAGACAACGGGTGTTGCCACCTGTTTAAGGTAGAAGCGACAACACCACACAATTTAAATTATTTTAAAAAGAGGGATGTTATGTAACATAGGTTGTATAAATTAATTTGCAAGGGGAATTAATATTAAAAGGCAATGGTCGATATCAACTGCAGGACAATGTTTCCCTAATCGAGAATTGTATGATGTAAACAAAAAATGTAAATAGGAGTATTTACTAAAGAAAATTAAATGTAGACCAGACATACTTGACAGTTATTGATTTAACGTGATATAGGTTGCAACAATACAATATATGACTGTAATATAAACAGGGCATATCTGTCGATCTGAAAATGTTAATTTCCAGTACATTAGGGAACTTGCATATTTTTTTTATTGCATTAATGTATTCTCTTACATATAAAAACCTAAAAAGTAAACATCTAAAATCAGTACTTATTTTGTAATGAAGTTCTAAAATTTCGCGCGTAAATGGATCATTTCAAACGACAGCATTTGGCGCCGTCTACGGTTTGACGTCACATTGTACCAGTATGGCAACGTCGCCAACGACCGGCAAAAATGCAATATCAGCTGTCATGGTTGATGGCAATATTGACAGTTATGTTTGTTTTAATTTTGTGATTTTGTGGTTTAATTTTTGTGTTTATTTAAAATAAAAGGGTGTATTAGTGGTAAATAAATATTTATACGTAAACAACAAACTGAACGAAATAAACTCGAGACTAACAAAATGAAATCACAAAACGCCGTTATTGTCGGCCATTAACCACAAAAAAGACAAATGTCGTTTGGCTGACGGCTTGACGAATGACGCCTGTTGTTGCTGAACGTTGCACCGTTGCCAGATTTCGCGTATACGTAAGGACGTCACGTTCCGTTTTTGGTCGGATAACGTAATTTGAATACTGGGGCTTTTTGAATTGCTTTTTGTCGGCCGGGGAGGCAATAAAATTGATTTTTTTAGATATATGTTTAAATACCACGCGGCATTATAATCTTTAGTATTTTTCCGTAATTAAAAATGTATGCAAGTTCCCTATTACATCTGCTCGAACTTAAACCATGTGAATGAATCTTTATGTCATTCTTGTACCTATTTTTGTTCTGCAGCTGTGAAATGATAAAAGGTTCAATATGTGAGGTTCACAGCTCTTTTTAAGTCTCGAGTTCTTATGTATTGAAAACATTTAATAACGTGTCCAGATGTGTAAATGTTCTGCTTCAAACTGTTGGAAATTTATAAATTAATTCATGTTTTTTTTTGTGGCGAAAGTCAATATCGTTCGAATATTATATTTGCTACGTTCTGCGAGTTGAACTATTGAGGACTAACAGTTAGAGAATTTTTGGGGCCCTTAGGCCCGAATATATTACGGGCGCCAAGCTCGTGTGAGTTAGTAACGACCAAAAGAAAATACTTTACTGATAAAATGAAACAATGAAAAATTATATAAACAACTTCTGACGCAGCGTGGCGGCAGGCCGTAGGCCTGGACCTAATGCGTAATGCCCTAACGGGTAATAATGGGTCCTGCCACTCACAACAACGGTTCACATTTCAACGAATCATTATGGGGCAACTGTCTATTTTGTTGCATCCTGCAGTTCTCATTTGTCATCAGTTTGTGTAGATGCCGAAGCATTAGCATTAACTAGTCTATCTGTTTATTAAATTTTTACTTGTAAAATGAAATAACGTCCAAGAGGTTAGGGCAAACTAAAATAATTTAGTGAATATAAGCCAGATAAATTTCCCAAAACGCGACTTATTGCATGTATGTATTTTTGCATGAGCATGTGTGCACTGGGAACTTCTTAGGACAATTCAACTGTAGTATAGTATATGGGTGGAATGTTTCTGTTTTGTGTGTGTGTGGAGTACGTTGATATATAGTTATTGTTGAATTCTTAAATAGGTAAGTACAGGGAATTCAGAACAATGATGGATGGGGTAGCTACATTTATTTAGAAAAATATATGTTCCATTGAATTTTGTGTAATCCATAACATCCTGTATTTAGTGACTACCATAAATAGAAATATGCAGAGCATAACGACTAACAATACTTGACCAGTGTACTAGACTAAATTGAAAAAAAAAATTTCGAAAAAGTCTGAACTTTCTTTAATATTTTTCTTGTATTTTGAGGCGCATTACTCGCGAATATTTTAACATTACTTTTTTCAGTTACAGATTTTAAAAATATGACGTCGTCGATTTTTTTTTAATGGCAATAGTATGACCCCATGATTCATTTTTTAAATGCTCTTTACCTGAAGAACATAAGAATGTTTATATTTTTATTATGTTTTATTTAGAAAAATGCTATGAAACATTTATCAATGGCACATGTCACAGCTATTATGTCATTGTTTTAGACAGTGAATCCGTTCAATATGGTAGAGGAATACATATTTAAAATTGAAATTCTTAATTATTTTGGATTATCAGACATACAAATTTTTGTTTTGGTATGTAAAAAAATGTACTTCAAAGTAAATTTCAATTTGTACTAAGAGTGGTGCTTTTAAATATTACGTCCGCCATTTTCAAATAAATTGAGAGAATACCTCAAAGATTTGGAAGCATTTAGCTTAGAAAATAACTTTTAAACCACACTAAAGAAGAACAAGAGCCGGCTTACCATTGAACAATCGATAACGTCAAGACCAAAGTTTATTGAATAAAAATATATTTATTCAGTAAACTTTGTCAAGACATTGGAAAATTTAGTTCGGCATTTCTAAACATTTCTGGGAATTATTAAGATAAAAATAAACAAAGTAGCATTATTTTAGCCTTTTATAAACCGATTTTTAAAACTATTCAAACATTTTTATTCAAAATGTTTAAAAGCCTGCCGATTAAAATTGAATGGTAGAATCTAAAATTATCAACAATTTTTAACATTTGTCTCTTGGAAAAACAAATAGGTAACAAATGTTTCCAGTTTAACTTGTGTATGTGACTCAGTCATTCTAAGGAAGATATTAAGGGGTCTCAGATTTTTTTTCAGCAAAATGTAAACAGAATGTTACTACCCCTTAATTAAAATGATAATCTGGGTTTTTTTTTGGGTATATAAGGAGAGTTTTGGTTAAGCCAAAGCTAATTCTAGACCCAACGGTGGAACCAACATTTTGTGAGCAAGAATTAGAAAGGTTTCTGTTACACGGTGACACTATTTCGAAAATTAACTTTGCTTAAAAAAAACTCAAACATTTTTTAGAAGCTCTGGTCATTCCGGATGCATCTAAAGTAGGGCAGGTAGTTTTTTAAATAAGGTTCTCTAATTATATATCTTGGGTTAACTAAATTTATTCTTGTTTTTTAAGAAGTTTCCAAATAGACCACCTAAGACATTAAAGATATTGCTTTTGTGATATAGGCACCGTTGAAACCACAGAAAATATATATGTATATATATATATATATATATATATATATATATATATATATATATATATATATATATATATATATATATATATATATAGGGAATGTGTAGTTGCGTTTTTATTTTTGAATATTTTCATTCGATGCTATATTAAGTTATTCAACATGGCCTCTGTTAACCACGGTGCGTTTTGATTTACCTTTTTTTGAGATATGTATTCACTACAAAAATAATAATATATTCAGGGTTGCACCCCACATATGAGGTTTCTAGCTGCTAAATGGTAAAAATATCTTTTTGCCTAGAAGTTCGAGATATAATATGCGGGTTGGGTAGGACTAAAATTTGACATTATTTGAAGATATACAGGGTACGTCAAAAATATGTGGCATACAAAAGTTACATTACTACAAATGCAATACCATGAATGTTATTGCATATTAAAATCCTCCATTAAAAGTTAGGTAAAATGTATTGCGGGTTACTTACCTCTAACTTACAGCATTTTCATAATATTTAAACTTTTTTGAAAATATCGATTTTTTTATGAATGAATAACACTGACAGTAGCAGCCAAGTGATCAACTGAATCATAAACTGCGAGCATAACATGCTTTAAACTAATAATATCATATTAATGTCAGTTATAAAATATTTTGCCTTTCCATATTATACGGGGTGTAGAAAAATCAGTGATATATTTTTCCCCAAATTCAATAGTAGTAAAATATACTATCTCTTGTATATTAATGATTAATCACAGTTCTTAATACTGATTACTTGAATTATTTTAGACTTGCAGTTTATCATTCAGTTGTTTTCGTTGATGATGTATTAAAAAAAAAATCGGTAAATTTCCTTTATCCAGAACTTTCTCGTTTTGATTTTTTCTTTTTATTAGGAATAGTGAAGTGTGACCCAATTGAATAAGTAAGTTTTCACTATTGATTTTTTTAACATTTTATTTGGTCGCCATTTTGAATTCGTACCGCAATTTTATTGCTTTATCTCTATATCACCCTTAACGCTTGCACAAAATTTGAAATTTATCTAATAAGTAGTTTTTCATGCTGATTTTTTTAAAAATATTTTATCAGGCTGGTATCTTGCTTCATACCAATATATTACCAGATCATCCCATAATTTTTGTCTCGACCGACATTTGAAGTCAGTCAGGTAAGTAATTTGTTAGGTATGCCGCCAACTGTCAGATAGACAGACCCAACATGATTTTTTGCATCTAAAAACCTAAAACTAAAAACTATGTAAAACCTTGGAGGGACATTTTTTCACGCTTACAAACATATTATTTGGCAGGCATCTTGAATACGCCCCATAATTTTACCAGTGCTTTTCTATACGTCTTAATTCTTGCAAAAGATTTGAAATCAGTCTAATGAATAGTTTTTTTACAAGTTAGACATTGGTAAGCCAGTCGCGACTAGTGGGGTTTGACTTTAGAGGGGCGCACTCGCGCAAGCTTATAAAAATTGTTATACTATTGTAAATATAAGCTCACGAGTACTCACTAGCTCATCTACCCTAAAATCAGCTTCAATCTTGAAAAGGACAGGAACAAGAATAGTTTTATATATTTATAATGTATACACAAATATAACATACATTTTTAAAATTAAAATCTGCTCCAAAATGAGCTTCAAAACCTTCAAAGGACAGGAAGACGAATATTTTTATAGTCAATAAAAGTCATTTCACTAGTAACTGTCTTACCGTCTAAGGAGGCAAAAGCAATACACCTAACAATAAATATATGTTGCGGTTACTGTTTTATCTTTAACCCTTATAAATCCCCAAAAGTTTTCACGGATTGATCCTTTATAAAAATATCTTAGTATTATAACCATTTGACAATAATTTGATACATCGGTGGTTCCATCGGCTTGAATTGATAAACAATCTGCTGTTTCAATTTGGTTAGAAATTTCTTCCCTACATACTTCCCCTGCAGCACATATTTATTGGTCCAATATTGGCTAGTTCATATGGGACCAAGAAAGTTTTCGTCAGATTATTTAAATATTATCCCATTATTGTAAGCCAATATTGGCATCCTGTTTAGAACCAATGTTGTTCCACAATATACCTCCAATATATGAAATTTATCTGGGTCCAATAATAAGAACTGATCCTGGACCAATACTGACTCTCAACCGGTTTTTTTATTGCCAATATATATAGGCCCTTTATTGTAATAGTGCTCGATTGTTAAATTGTTATAATGTAATTAGTATATCTGTTGTCCGAAAAAACGGTTTTTTAACAATAAAAAAAGTTGAGGTGTAAAAAAATAATTCTTAAACATGGTTTTAGGTTTTACTATATATAGTGTAATTTAAAACCATGTTTGAAAATGTGTTTACAATTTATTGTAAAAACCGTTTTTCGGCCACCGGACACACTTATTATACATTATATTAATTTAACAATCGGGCTCTATTACAATAAAGCTTAGCACTAGGTCACTTGAAAAATTCGATCATATTTTTTTTAGTAGCACCGTGTAATTGACTTTAACCCATACGTACTCCTAAGAGAGAGTTTTAAGTAAAATACATCATTTAATTTTCCGGTTTTATAATCAATAACAAAAATCAACAAAACATGAAAATTCCATCAGTTACTAGAGATTCCATCAGTTACTAGACCCTTGAACTGCCAGATCGTTTTCTACTAATTATTCTTCCTCTCGCTAGGTGCCTAATGGTGTATTTGGTACATTGCGATAATTTTGCGCCCTCTATCACGGTCCTTTATACCTGCCAATAGAACGAAACTGTCTTTTTTATATCTTTATCGTAACATCTTTGAATCGTCTTCGCACTGCCCCTTAAATAAATGAAAACAAATAAATCTAACAACACTCAGCTGAGATGATATAAAACTTATTTCCATATAATGTATGTCGGAGATAGATAGAAAGGTATACTAGGTCCCCCGTAAATAGGCCACCCTATAGGCTTTGAACTCAAAGGAGATGGCATGTTTCAAATTTCGTTCCTCTGTCAAATAATTTGAATTTTAATTTATTAAATTACACTTTCAATACATTAGAAAAGCATCTACAAGAAAAAGTTTAGAAATAACTTTTTCTATGAAAATTTCAAATTGGCATGTCCAAGAGCATATAAAACTAAATATTACTCGATTGTTTAAATACATTTTCACTTTCGCCCCCTCCCCTTTTTACCTTACTCCTTATTGCCCAATTTTTCACCAAAATAACAAACAGTTTTTATAATTCAAATCTGCATACCCAAAACCTATTAAAAGACAATATTAATTAACGAATTAATTATTAACAAAGAATTGTTATTTTTTACCAATTAACCCCCCATTTTCCTTCAACATATTTCTAATATACCTGGCAGAGTTAGAACTTTTATAATAAGCAATTATAAAAAATTCTTCTTTTGACATGAACTAAAACATAGATATCAATTTTCAGAAATGTTGACAAAGGGTCAAATTACATTTAAAACCTGCCATATGCTTTAAGTTGGAATAAATTGTAAACCTGAATTTTAGATTGGCCCAAAGAGGGTATAATATTGGGTATAATAAATATCAAAATCAATTCTATAGCAGAAATAAATCCTGTACCCAATGTGAGTTTAATAAAATGAAAAAGTCCTGTTTTTATACAAGTTGTTTATAACTGAAGGAAACACTAATTGATTTAAAGCTTAAAAACTTAAGTCATTAACAAATCCGATCTCGTCATTTCTTTGCTGGCAATATTCAGCTTGGCGTGAATATTTTGAAAACAGTCTAGTGTGTACCTAGTTCTAAAGCTGCAAATGCAAAATATAGACGTAAATAAAACTTACCAAAATGCAACAATTATTAGCACTTTATTTCACATCAATTTTCTTCGAAAAACGTAAATTTATGGCGTCATTGCCGTCTTCCGTGTATACATACACCGACTGGCCATTTGCATTTTGTATTTGAAGCAGAGTTGCCACAGTTACTTGGCGTTGCCAAAAGTCGCAAATAACACGAAGTTTGGGAAATAAATACTACTTTTTAATTCCAAGATTCGCCGCATTTATAAACATTTGTTTTTACTTTTCTTGTAAGGGAAAGTATTGTAATCTTAAAAAGAATACCGTCCGAGATTTTTTTCAGATCTTTACGTTTCAGGGTCCTTAGATATTCTTAATAAAAACTAGACCTATACAATTCAACCAAAATTTTGCTTAAAAATTAGCTGTGAGATGGGAATGAACTGGTAAAATATTAGTACACCCATCTTTCTATTCCTGATAACAAAGATGCAGATGTGTGTGTCTGAATCTTATTATTCTGGAAAAATATGTTATGTCCATATTGGCCCAACGAAGGTACTACGTTGATTAAAAAACATCGAACGGATAGAAATTTATAAGAGGTTATATATTATATTGGTCCTATATTGGCCCAAAAGTGGCATTATATATCGAACATATTTTTTTTGCCAATATAACACCTACATAGGCTAAAGAATTTTTATATTTGTCTGACTGATAAAAAATTGGGCCTATATGGGTCCAAAAGTGGCATTATATATCGAAACATATATTTTTTACCTATATTATACCTACATAGGCTAAAAAACTTCTATATTGGCCCCATTTGTAAATATTGGGCCAACAGTGCATTAGGCTAGGACTAATATTTTGTGCTACAGGGGTTGTAGCATGCTGTTTAAAATATCATAATAGCAAAAGCTGTGCAAGAATTAATTCTGCCGCGAGATGACTCAGGCCACCTCATTTTTTCGGGAAGGTGGTGAAAATCGTTTATTCCTTTCCTTGCCCAGTTAAGGTCCATTCTAGAGCCGGCTTTATAAAACAGCAAACACGGGAAAGAGTACAATAAAAAAAAATCACATCCACATACCCAGTTATTTTTTTTATAAATCTCTTTCGAAAACCGGCGTGTAAAAGATCTGCTTTCTGCCTTTCGTCCACAAACTTGCGTTAAATTTAGATCGGACAAAGGCCTGCTAATTTTTAACTTATGCTCTAATGAGTCGATTTTTTTTTGTAAAAGATTGTGTGTACAGCATTCATATTGACACACCTTTAATTATTATAGTTAGACATACACCGTTTACAAAATAAAAAAACTATCGACCAGAAACCAAACACACTCTCGATATCGAATTTTCATATGACGCGACCGAGAATCGTGCACGGCTTAACGTCCAAAGCATATCCATCCATGACCTAAATTAAAATGAGAGGTCCCGGCCAGTGCTGCCACTGCATCCTGTAAAATAGTAATATATCCTCAGAAAAAACGAGTAGTAGATCAAAGCAGAAGAGTAGTAGATTAGGCGTTAGTAGATTTCTACTTTATTTTAACACTTTCAAATAGCAAAATATGGGCAAACTGAATTACCATTGTCGCCACTGTAAAGAAAAAAAAATACTAAAACTTTTAAAAGGGCTAAAAGTGGAAAAGTAATATTGATCATCTGAAAAACGAGATGGCGCGGCAGTAGCATTATGTCTTTGGAAAAAATACTATACCACGAAATAAATAAAAAAAAAATTTTCCATCTAAAAATCTTCATAAAAACTAAAATACCAGTGATGTTGCCAAATTATACATAATAATAAGTCATTGGACATTGCAATGCTTAAGTTAGTATGCTTAAAAAAATAAAAATTACGGTAATAACAGAATTTACAGGCTTTGGCTAATAACGACATTAAGGAGATAAATAGTAGATTTATAGTAGATAGTAGGGTAGCAAAAAATGTGTGAAAGTAGTAGATCTACTACTAAAGTAGCAACTTTGACGAACGATATATTCGGGTCACTTCGTATGATGTACCGGCTGTAGAGGCTAGGCCTGAAACATACGTTTGATAAGTCAACGAGGTCGGGTAATTAGAGATAGGAACTGATGTCTTTTGTGGTAATATAATTAGCATAATCTTATATTAATATTAAATTTATAAGTATTGAAATTCTATGTTATGTTAACATTTTTCAGGAGGGGCGCGCGGGCTTAGGGAGCAGCAGCCACTGATGTAAGCCTTAATAAATTTGAAATTTTTTTAATGGAGCATTCAATGGCAGTAAAACGCAGATTGTTCCATTTGAAAAAATGTAAATTTTATATCTTACGGTCTTTCGACGTTCTGTCTACATAAAGAAGAAAGAGAGAAGAAATATCATTTAGCAGCTAGAGGCCGCGCCGTATGTTGGGAACTGGGTTGGCTATATGCATATCTGTGTTTTGGTTCTTTTTCGTTAATACATATTTTGGGCATGTGAGATTCTGTATACTTGTTGTTTAATTTTTTAAGTAATAATTTGGTTTTTGAATCTTTCTCTTAGTTATCTCAACTTACATATTTGGATAATTTTTTTGCTGCATTTTAATTTCGTTTATAATCACGTAGTACGTGATCGTACGAATGCAGCAATAGTCTATGCCTATCATCCTATGTAAAATTCATTCAAAATTAACTCGCTCAGATTTTCATTTAATCGTTTGTTTCGTTGTCATTTACATCATTGTTTCCAAATTTTGCACAAAATGTTATTACATATGTTTGTAAAGCATTTTAACGAGATGGAAATTGGATTATTGTGACCATATTAAATAACTAGCTTTTGCTCGCTACTTCGTATGCATAGATGATGGGGTAATATAAACTTTGTCTTTTAAAAAAACAGGTTTATCAATAGTCATTATTAAAGCTTGTACAAAAAAATTATAATAAATACCATTTTTGCTAATATTCCGATATATTAGAAAAGGCTGATTAACGGGCGGACCGAGAACTGAACGGCTCGCAGAATACAGTACGTTATGATTCGCCAATACGTCACGTGACCCAGAGAATCGAGGATTTTTATTGAAGTGACACTAATTCGCAGTTAGAAGCTCGATTTGTGCTTTTGCAATGTAGAAGCTAATCCAACAATTGCTCATAAGTTATTGTTTAGTTTTTAAACAAACAAAACATACTTTTTTCATGATCAGATCAACTCGATGGTATCGATCAGTGTCATCATGGACTTTTGTAAAACCCCTCCTTATTGGACCCCTAGTACGCAAGGAATATCTCTTCAAAATTTTAAATCTCTAGGTCCACCGATTTAAGCTGTGCGTTGTTTATTAGTTAGTCAGTTATTTATTCCTTTTAAAGACTTATTTACGAAGTGTCCTCGTAATTCAATTTTTTTTTTCATATAAACTTTTAACGTCTTTTTTCACTTCTTTACGGGCGGAATTTCATAAAATCTCTCTTTAGTGCAACCCTAGGGTACTCAAGAAATATTTCGTCCAAATTTCAAATCTCTAGGTCCACCGCTCTGGGCTGTGGGTTGTCACTCAGTTAGTAACGGTACTATTTTGCCATCCACGCTGACCCCCTTAGAAAAATAATTTTCAAAAATACCTGTTATTTTATTCATTTTGAAAACTATATTTACAAAGTGTCATCATCGGAACTTAATTTTTTTTTTCATACAAACTTCAGTCCTAAGGTAGGTGCTTCAGGAAAATTTCTTTCAGATTTCAAATCTTTAGGTCTACCGATTTAGGTTGTGCGTCTGTCAGTCAGTCAGTCACGATACTGTTTTGCCATCCTCGTTCACCCCCTTAGCAAATGAGTTTTTCAAAAATAATGAAACACCATATTTTATTCATTTTGAGTACTATATTTACAAATAACTTAAAAAAAAATCTTCAAACTTTATTGCCTGTTCATGGATAGAATTTTGTTTTTGATATTCAAAAACAATGAAAGACGTGTTATTTTATTCAATTTGAGGACTATACTTACAAAGTGTTATCAGCGCAACTTAGTAAAAAATTTTTCATACGGGCTTAACATTCCTTTACGGACGAAATTTACTTACTCATTAAAGGGTACCCAAGGGATATTACTCATTAAATTATTTTTACTCATTAAAGGGATATTTCCTGCAAATTTCTAGGTCCACCGGTTTCGGCTGTGCCTGGTAATAATTTTAAATTCGATTTTTTGATACGTGGTTTCGTACTGCACTTTTTTCTACGAAGTACAAGAATTAATTGTCGTTGCCTTGGTTTTCTAGTATTTGATATTTTGAACCGTGCTTTTTAAGTATTCTAAAAGTTTCCGAAAAATCATTTAAGCGAAATGGCTCGTTCGTTAGAAGATAAAAATAGAAGCAATTATCATTTTTAGAGAGGCTAACATCACGCAGCAGTTCGCATCGTCAATGAACCATTTCCGGAACGTCCAATGTGCAGGAAATTATTGTCAAAATTTTAAGTAATATGCACGGTAAAAGATGCTTACAAGATCTGGGAGGACCCAAATTAACGAAAAAGTCTAGGTCGAAGCTGAAATGGTCGTAAATGCCAGACGATGTACTAAGCAAGTAACTAAGGCATGCAATATTTCGCGTTTGTCCGTTAAGAACGTTTCAAAATCCAGTGAATTTCGTCCTTATAAAATGAGAATTGTCCACGAATTAAACCAAGATGACCCTGACAAGCGACTAGAGTTTTACGAGATTATTGCAGCAAATCCCAATTATATGAGTCATATTGGTTTTAGTGATGAGAGCATCTTTTTCAGGAATAGAAAAGTAAACAATCAAGATTGTAGATATTGGGTTTCGCGAAGGACATACCCAGTTTCCTCAAAAAATAAATGTTTGGACGGGTATTTTGGGTAACCATATCTAGGTCTCATATTTTTTAAACGGCCCCACATATTTTGCTGCAAGATACCATCACTCTACTTATTGACAATGTTGTTGCTCAAAACTCATGTGAGTTTCACTTTGGCATTACGTTTCAGTAGGACGGTGCGCCGCCACATTGTTTAAGACATACTAGAAATTACTCGGGTGCAACCTATCCGGATATATGGATTGGTCGCCGCGATTCGACAGAGGGGACCAGCCCGTTCACCAGATATTACACTCCTTAATTATTTTCTATAGGGCTCTGTGAAATATCAAGTTTTTAAAATGGCTTCGGATTGTCTGGACGAACTGCATGAACATATCGGCGTGTGCAGAAATAAACCCTGAAACGTTCTATAATGTGAGGGAAGGATGCACTAACAGAAATTTTGACGTTTTTTTGTTTGTTTCAGTTTTTAATATTTATTTTATTACTTTTTAATATTCATTTTATCAGTTTTTATTGATTTTTATACGGTTTTAATAAAATATTTACTGTTTGATTTTCGTGCTTCACTTAATATAGAGCATTGACATTGGTAATCTCAAAAAAATATCCCAAGAGTATAATGATTCTATTACGCAACATTGTTATTGGTCATCATTCTGAAAACCGCTGATTCAAATGTTTTGGAAATCGGGGGTTGAATTAAGAATTAAAGGACCTTTAAAACGATATATCTCTCGACCCCCCTATCATAAAAGAATTCGAAACTGCGTTCAGCTGTCTTCTTGACATTTAGACTGTCATTTTTAATGGAGAATTTTCTCGTATATTATCATTCCAAATTTCATTACAATATACTGAACGGTTCAAAAGTTAGACAGGGGGCGAAGGACTTTAAATGTCCTCACTTTAGATTAGGAGCATAGAAACTGGGGAAACAGTCCCGTTTTACTTTTTATTAAAGACCAAGCTTTGGTCTTTCGTCTTGCCCCATGATTTTTAATTTTGAAGAAAAAAGCTATTTGTCGACCAATAATTTGAGAAGAGAAATACCGATATATTAAACTTTTAAATTTACTGAACAAATCATTGTTCCAAATGTTTCGATTTCGAAAGTTAGAATTTCATTACTTTGAAATGTAATAGATACGTTGATGAAATTAGCTCACTATAATTTATTAATAATTCTGCCAGGGATATGTTTCACAGAATTCTAGTACCTAGATTAAAGATATTTTAAAGAAATGTTTTAGTGTGAAGTTCTAGGTCCCTCTCTCCTTCATGAATAATGACATGATGGGTAAAAGTAACAAAGGGACTCTGCTAACGTTGACTCGAAAATACTATATTAACACCAAAGTGCAACATTAATAGAGACGTCAGGTAGTGAGTCAAGTGTCGCCACTAAATGAAGAAATATTAACACAATATTAATATAATAATTTATCTACTGTATTTTTAATTATGATGTTAAGAATTTATGAAAAATATGATTCCATTTATTTAACTTTGAGAGACTTACAATCGAAATTTATAATTTGCCCTGTAAAGACTACCAGTTACAATATTATTTTAGTTGAAGCACACTTTTAATCCCGTCTTTGTCGACATTCTGTATTTTAATTTTTTTTCCCTTTTGGAGGAAAATAAATTGATCTATTGCACATTATGTGCACACACAGACAATTCTATAACTGTCATAAATGAGAAACAGTTTATAGGGCGCCTAGAAAAAATGTAAATATTTAACTACATTTCAGAATACTGAAGTTAAAGAAGTTTTAAATTAAAGGAGCTAAAAATGAGATATCTCTTAATATTAGTAAATCCGATTCCAGGTCGTTTTTAAAGAAGCAGTTATCTACCTTAATGTTTTTTTTTCTTTTTTTTTTTAATTACACGTCAAATCTGCTATGTCTAGGGCTAAAATCAGATGGTGTTAAGAAGTTTTATATCAGAAATATTGTAAATATAAACAATTAATACATATTTGCGCATGAACAATATAACTATTAAACAAATACAATATTAAAATGTAGAAGAAACTAGAAAATATATACATGAATATGAAGTAACAAATTCCACACACATATATATATATATATATATATATATATATATATATATATATATATATATATATTTTTTATTTGGCACAACTTTATAGATATTGTATAAATTGTAATAATTATTATAAGGAAGGTGCTTCGGTTGAAAAACAGGTAAAACGCTTTTAACAAAACTCCTCATAATTAAATTTATCTTTATCAAGAAAAAGTAAGTACATTTTAATATTTATATAATGTCTTTAGAGATATTAGCAAATAATTATATGTATATATAAACTGTGCCGGAATGTGTGAAATCCGTTAACAAGAAAGTTCCGGGTAAAGGCAAATTTTAAATAATTATTGAATTCATTTACTAGTTGACTTGTAACATAAGCTCTGCATAAATCTTTTGGCATATATCCAACAGAACTCTTAAGTTCACTGCTTTTCTCGACATAGGACTGCACTCCTTGCCCGAAGTAAGATCCATTTTTAATAGAGCATGATTCTTAATTCTAGTAGTATTGTAGTGAATGTCAGTTGTGCATACCAGTCCATACTAATTAACTTTTGTTGTTCAGTACAACATTTACAAATTCGACGACTCGAAAATGGTTTTTGTTCATATTTAATTACCCGATGAATTGAAAAACTAATATTTCATTTCAGATCATTGTCAGTATTTTCAAAATACTTTGATTACGGGGTATGGAAATGGAAGAAGAGGAGAAAGGAATATTAGTTGATTAAAGATTATCTTGTCATTCATTTGTCAGACAAAAATAACCGACGTATAGAAAGAGTATATCTTGTGTAAAAAGTAATGACTTGAAAATATTAGTTGAGTTGGCTATATTATATATATATATATATATATATATATATATATATATATATATATATATATATATATATATATATATATTTGATTTTTGAGCCGGTGAACATGAAAATTTAAAATTTTGCACACTTCAGTTGCTATATAAATACTATATTTCTGTGTAAATTTCATACTGTCATTATATTTAAATTGGAAAGGAGGGTCATGCGACACATTATTTGAATGGTCTTATCGGGTAGATTATTGTATAAAAATTTTAGAGCATCAAAGAAAAAAATTGGAAAAAAGAGTAAAAGCTTACCTAGTAAGGCTTACCTCTCTACTGGAGATTGTATTGAAATTGTTCTCCGTTTAAATTCAGGCAGTAAAAAAGTCTGACAACTCCTAAAAAATATTTTGAATTGTGGCGACTTCAATATTGTGACAGTCGGCATTTATTCTTTGCTGAAACCCCAAAAAAAGTCTGAGAGTTAAATCGGGTGGCCCAACAGGCAATTCGGTTGAACCTCGACGGCCAATCAAACAATCGAGGTAAGCAGTGTCCAAATCTTGCCTTACATTTTTGCTAAAATGCCGGGGTGGACCATCCTGTTAGAAAACTGGTTCCATGTCCTATTCATATTTAAATACCTGTTCTGTCAAATTTGCATGTATAAAAAGAACCCTATAGTGCGGTTCCCCATTATATCTTTTCAGGATGTTGGATTTCTCGAAATACTTTAGATTCACGTCACTCCAGTAGTGGACGATGTGCCTTGTACAATGTACATGGCCATTTAAAGAACAATCGTCGTTAAAACAAACATTCTGTACATACGAGGGATGTCAGGTTATTCTATCAGTCAGTATTTTACAAAATTTGGCACTTCTACCAGGATCATGTTCAGTTAATTGGTGTACCATTTGAATTTTATAGGTATGAAGTTTATGCCGTTACAATAGCGGATGAAGTATCATAAATGTCTTCAATATGAGAAGTTGACCATTGGGGGCTTATCAGAATTTCGCCAATAATTGCGTTTCTTTTATGAAAATTAACGATTTCCACCGTAAATGAAATAAGCCGTCTTAGAAAACGATTTCAAAGTAAGAGCTTTGTTGGTTTGAAAGGAAATAAAGTAAAGAACTAGTGTTTATGTGGAATAGATAGTTCTTTATTGGAACTTTGTTGCTTCATGTAGATTTATTGTGCTGCATTGGGATTGGGGTGTGCAGTTCGAAGAGTTTTTGCGTGGTGTGCTATTTAAAAACGGAACAGGAGAAGATACATTGCAAATCAAAACGCACATGCGCTTCCGGCGTCGCTGGCATTTGGTGGAAATGAAGAAAACGGCATCCTGATTTATTTGAAAAAAATTACTATCCTAACATCTTTAAATGCGTGTAATGTCCTAAAAATTTTACACAATAGTCTACTCGGTAAGATCTTTTAAATGGCATAGAGGGGTAAGCCTTGTTGCTTCTACTTTTTTGTTCGAATTTTTGTAAGCTAAATTTTGACAAGATTCCTGCGGTGACAGGAACCCTTCCTTTATGGTGGATTTATGGGGAACGACTTGAGGCAATAGTCATGCTCTTTAACGTTTTCCGTCATATATAAGGTTTATATGCCGTTATTCATGGATTGTGTACAGGAAAAAGTTTCCATAGGGTATAGTGACTCTCATATCTATGCAGGCTGTCCCAAAGGCTTCTGATAATACAGTCATACTTCTCTTATTCTAAGAGCTAATATTGGGGAAGGTACAGGTCGATATTTAATTTTATTTTAATAATTCATGAAATTTTAAACATGTGATTTTAGATAGAAAAAATTAAGAGAAGTTGTTTTTTGTAGTGCAGAATAATTGCTCTTTCTCAATTTTTGCTGTTTTATTATTTTTCGAGAATGTTTTCAATATATATTATAACTGAAGTTTTATTTCTTTTAATTTGTAATTGTTTTTAATTTTCTGAACTAATTATGATTTATTAAATATATTATAGTCGTTAATTAAGTAACTGAAATAGGAATTGCCTTTAATTTGTTTGTCAATTTAATTCAGTGTGGTGTCTAATGGACACAGATATGTTTAAAATTATTGCAAGCACGTAAGTATGTGGTGGGTTGTGTTATACAACTAACAAATTCTATTTTATATGGATGATAACATCTGAAAGTTATACGGTTTTTTTTTTGAAAATGTATTGAAAACACATTCAGATAGTCTCATTATGAAGGAAATAATAGAATTGTTAAGTAGTATTTTGTTCTAAGTTATGGCATGTGCTGTATTTTTTGTTTCAGGTGGCAACATTAACCAAGAACCCGTTAGCTGGATTAGCTGCTCTTGGTTTGGGTGGTTTAGCGCCTGCTAATACTGGCGGACTTAATCCTGCAGGTAAGGTTTGAAAATATAGCAATGGTTCTAAAATATATATTTAAATTCATATCTTTCTCCAACATATTGTATGCAGTTACCAACAATGACAATCAAGTTTACTGATAGGTGGCTTTAATAGATAATGCGGAGATTTGAATTTGACACTTGCATACAATAATATGTTATATATAATATTAACTATATATAATATTAACCAACCCAATTTCTTCACTTCTCTAGATGCACATTGGTAGAAGTGACAGTAAAATTCAGATTTATACGATTCTTCAAAATCTATAAATGATTGTTGACAGAAATGGCACTACACCGCACACTGAGGCGGTGCTGTTCAGAAATTAATTTCAAATTAGTTTGAGTCATAGGGTAGTTAAAATAATAGACAACTTAAATTTGAAAGTTTTATTTAAATTTTTAGTAATGTGGAATATTTTTCCAAACGGGTTTTAATTTTTTAAAATTTCATTAATTTTTAAAATCAAGTGGTTAGGAGTTAATTTTTTTTTTAATGTGGAGTTAGCAACATCTCCCAGATTACTCTTTCTAAAAAAGGTTTAATATACAGAAGTCCCAAAAATTAATATCACACGAGCTAATTTTTTACAAGTGTTGACTATATTTATAATATCTTGGTGAAATATCAGAAATAAAAATTTATGTTTGGGTATAACGGGTTCTTCAAGAATAATAACATAGTTATAGACATTGTCAAACTGGAATTACTCTTTGACGTTTCGCCTTCAATTGCACGAGGCACTTTCAGGGACCTCCACTCCACGAGACCAGAACATTAAATGCATGGTAAAGGTGCCTGAAGATGCATCGTTCAATCAAAAGCGAAACGTCGATTAGTATTTCCAGTTTAACAAGACCTAATCCCATAATTTCTTAATTGACCAGTCCAAAGTCGTAAATGCTCCGTTCTATGATGAAGTGATAAGTTTTGAATACAAATTTCTGAATCGTAGATCACCAGTCATTTAACTGTTGTAATTAAATTGAATAGATATCGTTCGATTTTAAAATTTTCTTTGTATACCGGATAATTTAATATTTATTTTATTATACGAAACAAGTCTTATTTGGTTAAAACTATAGTTTTATACAATATGACTTTAACCAAATTTGAACTTTCACTTGGAATTTTCTTTGATACCTAGTTAATTATTCAAAAGATGCCATTTTTTTTGTTTTTAAATACTAACTTCAAATCGGTTGCAGTTGAGATAAGATGCAGAAAGTTGTATAACTAACTTAGTACTGGACTGATGAGGTTCTTTATATTGTCTATTATATTAAAATTATAGTTTGGTGCGGTGTTAATTTTTAGAAAATGTATATTAATTTTTTTTCCAACGGGTTGTTTGTAAAAGTAGATAACATCACATCAAAATAAGGTCCTGCATTTATTTAAATAATATATTCCTTCCTTGACTTCTAGAGAAAGACCTGACATTTTATATTAATAAACCTCTTAAGAACACTTGAAATCCTTTAATTTTTCATTTTTTTGAAGTATTGCTTTAATACAGCAAATGAAAAATATTTTTGTTTTTTTGATCAGATGAAAGTCTTTTACACCCGGAATAGAAAGCTTCTTTATGCACTGGTCATTTCCCAATAAAAATTTCAACAAATCTCTAAAATCCTCTACTTAATGTCTATAATTTTCCATAAAAGAGTGTTTCTTCTATATTGTATACTATCCAGAAGTTTATAAGAGAACTATGAAGGATAGAGTAAAAAACAGATTGCATAAGTCTCATGGATATTGTAGCCTATAGGAAAAGGGGAATTTTGTCCAAAAACATTCTATCGCATTTTTTATCGTTCATTTTAATAAAAATATATTATTTTATTTTATAGTGGAAACGTGAACAAATATAAGTAAAAAGTTTGTCTAAATTGATTAAATAATTAATTATCCTATTATTGTATTGTAAATATACCGTGTATTTTTTTAACGCTGTGACTTCCTAGTTCTGTGATACCAGTATTTATGAGAATACCAGTCTTTGAATTATAGCTTTAAGTTTCATGCGATATTTCTATAGGAGGTTAATATTGTTTAGCCTTATGATGCGGTTATTTTGGTGGTTAATATAATAAATTTTATCAAATTTTATACTAAACTAACAGAGAAACATAACCGTATGCATTTCGGTCAATAAGGATTGATCAATTGCTCATCAAAATGTTTTAGAAATGTATATTTGGACATAAATATATTATTATGATTGCCTTCTTAATTTATAAAATTTTGTTATATTATGTTCTTTTAAAATAAGATGCCCCAAATCGTTAAATAACGTTGACAGATGTCACACCTCACGTGATCAGCTAGCGCATGCGCAAAACTAAATTATACAGTAGCCCACTGTAATATTTGATGAATTGATTGGGTTGCTTTATCTTACTTTTAGATTGATAATTCAGGAAAGTCTTTGGTAACTTAACATTTCTATTGACTATTGCTACGGTATAGCCCAAGGGGTGGATCGACAAGGTCCACCCTTGCCCTCACTACGTCTATCGTCTTTCTCTATTACGGACTAATCTAATATACAACTCCTTGAGCACGATGCCTCGTCAGCGGGCTCATCCCGCTTATTAAACAATTGCCAATATATTAACAATAACAACTTGTAGTACAGGGTGATACTACACCACGTTGCTGATAAATACCTGGTCAGAGATGTCGATATTATAAACTATCGGTGGAGGGTGAGCGAAGAACAAACTGAATTAACTAATACTGAAATCGGTAGGATAGTAATATTGTTCTTGAGATTCTCATTAAAGTAAATCGATGAATAATATTGTAGCTCTTGCGGCATTGGCTGGCTCTCAACTCCGCACTTCCAATTCTCGAAGCCAACAAAACTCCAACCAACAGACTACAGAAATGACCGTCCCCAATGAACTGATCGGTTGCATCATTGGCAAAGGCGGTACCAAGATTGCCGAAATTAGACAGATTTCTGGCGCGATGATCCGTATATCCAACTGCGATGATCGTGAGAGTGGCTCCTCAGACAGAACCATTACAATATCCGGTACTCCCGACGCTGTGGCACTTGCTCAATATCTGATCAATATGAGGTAAGTCGAACTAAATATTTAACTTATTGTTTATTTTCAAAGATGGGTTATTTAGAGAAGCTTGAAATTTTATGTTAAATTTTCAAGTTAATATTTTTTATAAAATTCCCTACATTGTTCTGTTTTATTTCCCAAAATTAAACTATAGTCCAACTACGGTAATTCAACTAGACAAAAATTCGTCTATAACCTAGCCTGTGTTTGGAAGTTAAGTGTGAATGACTGTTGACTGGGTGAAGCCTCAAGATCCTCTGTTAGAGACGCATTGTATCTTTGATCAGATAATATAAATGAGACATATTGTGAATTAAATTATATATTCAGAAATAATCTTGTTAAGTGACAGTCCCAAAGTATTTTCCTTTCTAACTCAGATGTAGATCTTTTTATCCCGATTGACCTAAGTACCTACCTATTTTGTGATTACCCTATAACATATTTTCGAAGTCCTCTTCCTTTAAACATTCAAAAATTCTTTTTGTGGTTTATAACTTTTCTTTGTTTCATAACTTCCAGTTTTATTAATTATGATTGTAAATCTTCCTCCGTCTTACATTGTTGTTCATAGGCGTTACAAAAGAGGTTATATTTCTGATGTGTGTTAAAATTAAACCAATAACAATAATTTTTGTCTCTAGGAATAGTGTTTTTGTATGTTTATTTTAAATAAAGTAAACGTCATTGTCATTTGTATTTATATTTAGAAATACTTCCGAGTTATCTGTATTTGGTCTAAGGCGTTGAATTGTACATGAGTAATTGAGAAATAATTTCTTTAGATATACCTCGAAGCCCAATAGATATAGCAAGATGTTATGTTTTTTCAGGACTTTGGTAATTTATAGTAACATAATTTTATTTTTTAAATATATTGTATTTTTTCGTATGGTCGTTATATTGAATTCATGTTAAATAATGTTATTTGTATCAATATAAATTTTCACGTATATTAATCGTTGCAAATATTCTAACTGTACTCTATATTATGCTCTGCACAGAATAGTCTGTTGAAAAGTTAGCAATGTTTTTTTATCAAATATACGGGGTATCTTAGATTAGATTGACGATGTTTCATATGCAGAGAGATTAAGCTAATACATTGCTAGTTTGTCAAGTAAAATTTTCTTCTAAATTTCTTCCCAACCAAGATATTCAGTTTTAAATCTAGGATGATTATAAAACAATTTTTCCAAAATCATTTTCATATTGTTTGACGTAATTGAGATACATACAATAACGCCAATAGGTAGCTGCTAGTGGATAAGCTGGTTTTGTCCGTCAGATAATTTTATTTTGGTTTAGTTTAATGTACACTAAATGAATTTATTTGGGATAACGCGTCGAGGCCATTCGAAAAAGTATCACTACAAATCGATTATACTTGCAATAGACAGTACATAAGACAATTTGTTAAATTCGTTACATCAGTTGCTTTCGTCGTTGATTACGAGTTGAGCTTCTCAGAGTGGATCCCAAGTGTAATGAAAAGTCAGAAAAATTAGGATCTTGGGGGCGACTATTATTTTCCATTCACTGAATTATCTTTTCCGAGTTCGGTTCCATCTCAGAAAAAAATATCAGGTGGGATGTCTCAAAAAAGGTTTTTAAACCGAAAATGATAGTTTTATTGTTTATAAAAAATTAAGGTAAATGACACAATATCACATTTTCTCTTAAATAATATTCTCTATATTATGTATCGAAACATTCCGAGGGTAGACTAGTACACATGTTGAGATATATAATTTTTTTAAATATTTGCTTCAATCAACTTAAAGATAGATATTTTCATTGAGCTATAAAAAAGAAAAAAAAAAGAAATTTGTTTATTATTTTAACCGGAAATAATTTGATCACATTTAAAAAAAGCTCCATCGAAGCAAAATCGAAAATTCCCAATTGAACGATTGCAGTGTTATACCAAAAGTGTTTTTTTTTTCGTTTTTTTTTGCGTGATATGAAAACTCAATTTGCAACTAAATTTTATCGAATAAAAACATTCAAAAATAGTTTATCTCCTGATCTCTAGCTACATTTTCTTTTAGCGCATTTTAAGTTGCTATATCATTAACTGAGTAATAGCAGACGGTACAATTTTATTTTTTGAAAACTTACATCTACATCCTAGCTTCGGTGGAATATATCATTGGGAGCTCTTTAGGAGACATTTCTATTTGATAGTACTATAATCATTATGCATCTGGGGGCACAAATTCTGTCAATTTAAAAAATCTGTATTTTCTGTCTGCTTTAATATTTAGTTTTTTCTTCGAAACAATGGGTTTTTATTAAGAGTGAATTCATATTTGTACTACCTCTACTTTTTGCATTTGTATTTAGTCATTGGGTGTCGAGGTATCGTTTTTAAATAGTAGTTGAAAGTTCTAGTTTTCATGTACAGTCAATTCGCCATATTATTAACGTTTTGAGAAATCGTCAGTTACGATTATACCTTTGGCATAAATATATTAAGGGATTGGTCACCATGGTCAGTAAAGTCAATGACATTTTGAGTAAACCATCGTTTATTTTACTTCGGTTTGACCTGTAGCTAGCATCCATCTCGAAGTAGTGATTAACTTAGATTGTCAGCATTTTTGATGCTTAAATATTTTACTCTATATTACTTAATATTACCTCTGAGCAGGCAAATAACATTTTTGTTAAATTTATGAACTTCACGTCGCCTATGTTGATATTCTGAAGTTTAACATATGCCCCTAGATTCAAAGGTTTAATAGATCGTGATAATAGATATTTTGCAAATCTTGTAATTGTAACATTAAGCAAATTAATTATTTTTCTATTGTTACATATGTCAACTTTCACTATTGCAAACTTACAATTGTCATGTTGGATCTAGTCTAAATTTACATTTGTTCAGTGAATATTCCTGATAGGGTTCAGTATAACATGCAACCATTTATAAACGACGCCGACGTTTACAACCGTGTCGGTGCCGTTGGATTTTTGTCAACTGTTGCTTCTCGTATATTTAATTGCGTAATTGATTTTTTTTGTTTCTTGTAATTCTAATTTAGTTAGCAGTTGTTGCCGTAATATATAATCGAATACTATTTAGCAATCAATATCAACAAAAAAGGCACTAAGTAAAAAAACAATTTTTTACTTAAAACTCCCACTATATTAAGGAAAACAAACTCAAGATACGTTTCGCCAACACTGTGGCCTCATCGGGTGGTACAAATAGAATTTTGAATATTTGTATCATCCGATGCAGCCACAGTCTTGGCTAAACTTGTCACAAGTTTGTTTTCTTTAATATACAGGGTAAGTCTGGCAAGCGAGACCCCCCCCCCCTTTATTTCTGTAATAGCTAAGAATAGAAAAAAAAAACTTTATATAAAATATTTTTAATATTCAGCGAACTTTATTTTATGAGGAACGTGAAACGTTTTAGGATAAACGAGGTTTTATCACGTTTAATTGTTTTAATAGTTTTCAAATTTTCTACCGTTAATTACTTGCTACTTCCTTGATTATTTGTTTAGTTATTAATAAATAAAAAGATAAAATCGAAATATTGTTGTTTGCAAATAGATATTAACTGGTGCAATTTTGATAACAATGCTTGTTACTGGTATTGGCTGCAGCTGGTAGTTACTTAACAATCGAAGAAGAAAACTATGTATAAAAAAATGTTTTACGTATCATTTTGGCGAAAACTATTAAATTTGCGATAATAGTATGTTATACAAAAAAAATATCTAGCATTGCAAGCTGAATCCAAAAATGAAATAAAAAATACAGGGTTACATTTAAAAATGCAAAGTTAGACCACGCCCAACTTTTTTGAACCACCCTGTATAGTGAAAGCGCGTCACAAAATAAAGTTCGCTGAATTTTAAAAATATGTTATATAAAGTTTTTTTTTCTATTTTTAGCTATCACAGAAATAAAGAAGTGGGTCTCGCTTGCCAGACTTACCCTATACATAGTGGAAGTTTTAAGTAATTTTTTTTGTTTGCTTAGTGCCATATATGTTAGTTATGGATTTCCATCAAGTATCGACCGAATCAATCCCACAACAAAAAACATGAAAAAGGCTGATTATATATGGTTGTATGAACAGTTAAATATTGACTATTCACATATACAAATATTGCAATAGGCGTAGACATTAAGTTTATAAATGGTAAAAGATACAATAACAATGACCCAATAAAGTATATCAGGTTCATAAATCTAGCTTTAATTTTTCATATATTTTAAGGCAATTTCATCGCGATCTCATGATGGCCAAGATGACTATTCCCCGACCATACTTTCTTTTTTATTACCTAGTTCATGCCAAGAGGTTAATTAGTTAATCAGACTTTTAAATTCAACTCACTTTAAAGTAATGCTTATGATTAATTTGATCCGATTACCAGATGACCAAAATTTTGATTAAGTGAGCTACTCTTTAACTACTACAGGTCTACTCAAGACGGTGCATTTAGCAGTAACTTAATACCAAAATTATGATTCCTTTTTTTCCATTACAGGTAGCGGTAATAGTAATGTGGAAGTTGCAGAGTTAAACAAGGTTGTCACAATATTCATTAATTTGTTATGTTTGTTTTTAAACGCAAAAATAAAATTCCTTTATAGATATATTGTTTTTGAGATTTTCATTTATTTTAAGTGGCCCAAAAAGATATGGCCAATGTTTTCTTTAATAAAACACCTTAAATAAGGACTTAAAATACACTATCCTTTCATAGAGATATTTATACAATGGAGTTATAAATGAAATTGATTATTAAATAATTTATTCCAAGATCTAACCGTTCTCAAAACATAATACAAAGCATTCGATTAAATCTGACAAGGTCAACTTCTTAGCAAACTCGTCGCCTATGGTCTTCCTTCAAACATTTTCGCTTGGATACGCAGTTTCCATGTAAATCATTTGCTTAGTAACTGTAACAACTGATCAAACGTCTGAATATCGCAAAATCTGTTTCCAAGACTGCAATAGATGACAAATAGGAATCATTTAACCCAGGGACTAGCATGGTAAATCTTAGGCCACTAAGACACGTTCATATTATCTGTCATTCGTTATCTCCCAGTACACCATTTACATGAATAATTTAATCCTTGAAATCAAAAATTGCTTTAATTCATTTAGTATCGCTTTTCAACATAATATTCGTTGGCTTGATTATATTGCATCAACTATGAAGGGAACCGCTAAAGAACTAATTTCATTTACTTTTTGCCCAGCCTCCAGTATTCTTTCCATATCTGGTGAGCAACCTTTGCTTTAACTCTAAACATTTTTCGCTAAATATCCCAAAGTGGAGCTATTCGTCTGATTAATAATCCAAACGTCACAGCTTTGTTGATTGTTAGCATTTCACAATTCGATTATGAAATTTGTTACTAGCAAATATCTTTCCTGTTTTGCCTAGTATACAAGTCTTTAAATGCCTCATCAATAAACTTTATCTCTCTTGACTTAAGGCACCCACACTATTTAGTTGCTAAAGTTTTCAGCCTTTGTAGTCTGTGGGTAAAAAATATTTCGCAGTTCGTAAGATCAAGACAAACTTTGAATTAGAAATTAAAAAAGACTTAAACTGGCTTCTTCAACTTTAATTTTGAAAGAACTAAAATGGATATAAAATGTATATGAGAATGTCATATTATGAATTTTTCTTGCACTAAGAATTCAACCGTAAAACATAATTATGCGAGACACTATGCCTACGGTCAGCATAAAATGGGAAAGCGGCTGATTCTAATTAAAACGTGACGAGATTTATTCTAGTTCATAGTCCTGGAGCCAATGATCAAAACGTGTTTTCTCGCTGCGCATAAGATAACATACGTGGTTAATTGGGAAAGTTGTAAGGAATGGAGTGAATGTGACTCATCGCTGCCAGTCTGAAATTAAATATAAATCCATTATCAGACGTGAATTCTAGTCCTAACCAAAGTTTTAATAGACGGAACTTGGGCTTACCTTGATTCATTTTCCTACAATTAATTTATACCACAAACCTACTACACTACCCGAGTTTAATTTAGTACAGACAATGACAAAAGACAGCTAATTTTTTATAAAACATACGCTCAAGCCAGCTTTTGATAGGTAGTTCTGTAAGATACATGTAGTTTACAAGTTTCAGTAATTGTCCCGCTCTGAAAAAAACACTTATTTTGAAAGAATAAAAAGTAGTTTCTACTGCCGGCGTTTAATTTTAGCGTTCTTGTATTACTTGATTCAGAAAATTTGGAAAATTATTGGTTTGCTTATTATACAAGGTGTTTAAATTGCTCCCGCAAATTGGATCCAAGAATCAGGCGAGTAGGATTACAATAACGAATCGGAGGAAGCACTTGACGAATGCTGTTAAAAAATAGTCATTAAAATAGTCTTATTATGTAGTATTTAAAAAGTAAATGAAGGAATATTAAAAATCTGAGTTTACGTCGATTTAGAGTTTTTAATATCTAGCCTTAAAAAGTATATAAAATTCCTCTTAATTCAGAGCTTCTGTTCACTCCTGTCGTCAATATCCTTACTTGATATTTATTTTCGCTTAGTTGGTTCATAGTAGACTTGTAGTGGTTCCTACTTTCGTAAACACGTAAAAAATCAAAATATTTCCGTGACCAATATTGGTGACCGAAATATTTTGCATCTTGCAGAGGTATTACAACGTGAGAATATAAAAATTAAATAATTTTAAACACTAATTGCAAAATAAAGGAGATTTATTGAATTTCAAAATTTTTAACTTAAACTCCATTTTAAAGTTTTTGGAAATGTCGGATTTAAACATAACAGATTTTCAATACTTCCTATCTTTCCAAAAGTTTCAAGAACTTTCGTGAAAATTTCAATGGAAATTTTTCTCGATTTACTTTGCAGGAAAAATTGCATCTGTATTTAATTAACATGATGCGAGTTTTACACGCAATCTAACGTTTAGAAGTTATTTTCTTTTTACGGGATTTATTACTTCCAATACTAAACATGTCCAATACTAAACATGTTTTTTTATCTGGTATATGAAAAATTAAACTGTAAACAGACGCTAAGTCTTGGTCTCAGTCAATGTTTATAATATAATAAGACTCGTTACACGTGTTTCGCCCGGTCGGGTCATCAGACCTATCAGAAAAAATATATCCTAATTACTCACTAAAAGCCTTTAAATTAAATAAATAAATTTATTAATCTTCTGAAAGTTTCTAGAATCCAAGAAGTTCAAAACCTTACGTAAGTAATCAGTATGCTTCATGATAACTACACAAGAGCCTTTGTCTGCTTTAGTTATTATTAGGTCATGTGATTTAACTTTGTTTTTCAGGGAAGTGAGATTTTTGTCAAAGTAGTTTTTCTTTTTATTGTTTAGTATGTCGGAATTAAAAAAAAATCTTGAACTTCTTGGATTCTGATGACAAAAATTGAAAAACCATTTTTTCTAAAAAAAATGAAGATTATGGACTGACCTTTGTTTCTGATATATTAGATTCCCCTTTTATTTATGGTTCAATAAGTTATCAGACGGCAGCGATGAGTCCGAAATTGTTAAAAAGGCTAACGACTGTGTTACGCGACTGATGTTTCCCATCGGTATTGCATCTCATTTAATCAACATCTTGAAAAAGAGATGGATGTTTTTTAAATTATAAAGGTGGTTTATACCCACTGCGACTTAAGTTCGCATATTGTTTTGTAGATTTAACAGAACATATATTTATTAAATCTAAAATATCTGACGCGCTACAATGAGTCCAACTTCACTAAAATTCGTGCAAATGATGTATCAGACTCTGATCAGCACTGATGAATACGAAATCTTGATCATGGGTTCCATAACTATCGGAACATTTATTATGGAAGGACAATGAACTAAATTGTATACACAAGGATCAAGCAGGCTTGATGGTCGAGCAATTCACATTCCGAAAAACAAATTCAAAAATTGAGTTTCGGATTTTTTTTGTAACGTGTAATGCTTATACTGTTATACTGTCTTTGGTATAATTATTAAATTATTAATAATAGGCCTCTTAATATGTTCTAGAAAACAATATATAAGATACCCTTATAGATGGTGCATTTTGAGCACAGTTAAACCATGTCACGTAATTTTCTCCATAAGATATAAGAAAAAAACGTTTTTCTTCTATTTTCAACATGCACTTAACAATCATTAAATTCTTTAAAATATTTTATAGATTTTTGAAGAGTAAATTAGCGATTATTCACTCATAGAACTAAGTACGATTCCATTCAACCCTCTTAACTTTTTCTTTTTATTATGATGCATTGAACTCAGACGGATGTTTCCTGTTCTTTTGGTTAGATAATTTTAGATACATTTTAGGGTTACGTTTCATTGTTTGTGGGAAGTATTAATGTGGGATATAATTCCCCTAAAATCGTAAGATATTCCTGAATGTTTCTTTATACTGGCTTGGAATAATTTTAATTATCGCACATTTCAATTTTATTGCTGTTATTAGTAACTGTATATTGATATACCTTACAGCTTACAACTTCATGTTACTTAAATTACCACTACTATTTAATTATAAATTAACTAGTAATGGCACAGCAACAACATTTCTCGTAAAGACCACAAAACTCCTTTTCCCACCTACCACCCTAATGCCCTTTGTATCCCTGCAGCGTCGAGCTCCAGAAGGCCAACTTAGAATCCCAAGGTTCCCCCAACGCAAGCAGTTCCAATTCCACATCCACGACTGCCGCCACATCCTCACTTGCTAGCGCCATCCCGCTTGCGCAGTTACTAGCCAAGCCAGGGGCACTAAACGCGCTCACGAGTCTTAGTGCCCTCGGTGGCCTAACTGAACTTTTGGGCGCTCAAGCGGGCGCTGCCGCCGCACCCGTTCAAACCACTGGAGTTCATAGATCTCACAAATCTTCATCCAGTTACGGACGCTCAAACGAAGGAAGCAAACTGAAGAACGAGAGGAACAAGTTTAATCCCTATTAGAAGACAGCTTACGACTTGCTTTTTAGATTGTCGCGTGAAGAATTCTTATTGACTTTATATTTTTGATAAGGACAGCTAGTAGAACTTGAAAGGATATAGAACAGTATGTTGTCGATATATTTAAAATATATACGCAAAAAGTATTCTATATGCTTTTAAACTTCTGTAGGTTTGGGTGTTCTATATTGATAGAGATGCATTGGGGCCATTGGATAGTTTTAGGTCCAACTAGTAGTAATTGGACTAGTAATTTGATAATAGGAATTCGCGTTTCCACTGTTAATATTTTTTGGGCGCTTGTTGATCAAAAATGTGTGTTTTTATAATATTTCTAAAATTATTACCTAGTGTACTCAAAAATCATGTGTAACGTTTACAGTATAGATATGTTACTAGTTACTCTTCAAATTATTTAATTGAAATTAAAATAAAGTAATGAAGATTCTGCAGCACCCAAGATGTCTTCGAATTGCGTTTAGAGTGTACTAAGATAAGATTTTGCTGTACAGGGTGTAACAAATTGGGAATTCGAAAAACGTAAGAGATACAGAGTTGGTTCAATGGGGGGCAAAGTTGCGCAATTTAGGTGTTATTATTATGCCGTCGAAAAAGTTCCGACTACTTCCTAAGATATTCGTAAAAAACCGAAATTTGGCGTTTTCGTTTTTAATTTTTTCTGACTATGTTTGGAAAGATAAAGTAAAATAAATTTCACATTTCCACAGCCACTTTTTATCCTCTACAAACCGGAGCCGTCATATTTGTAATGCGACGTTTTGTCTTGGAGGCACAATCATCAAATTAATTTTTTAAATACGAACCTGGATTTTTTATTTCAAAATTTTAAGTCACTAGTATATTTTGTGTCTAAGGGCTAACTAAGGTTTTCAGAAAACACGACGTTTCGGCCCTAAAATGCATATCACCAGTTACTTTTTGCGGAAATAATAATCATTATATTTTGCAGCAAAAGGTAGTAGGTAGTTCATAATCATATTCCACATCCTCTACGACTAGTTAATTACTTCGGGAAAAGGCTGAACCACGACCGTCAAGACAGCCCTAGTTGAACTTCACCCATAATTAATGTAAATCGGTAATTTTTCTTTCTTATACTTAGTAATAAAAGTTGATTTATTATAGTCGTTATTATTAATATGAAGTGACACCAAATAACTTTTGAATAATGAAACATTTTTTTAAGATGTAACGGTTTGAAATTCAAGTTAAAAGAAGATTTTGTTCCAGAAAATTTACGCTTTTAGCATATCTCGCTGTTTCCTCGATGGAAAACATAGTTTGAACACAAGCTTTTAACTAGAAAACGCTATGAAATTTGACGTTTGAATATTTCCTATCATTGATTGTTTTTAGACTTATTATGGCAGTCATAGCCCTCTTGATGGCAGTCATGGCCCTCTTGATGTCAGTTATGGCCCTCCTAACTGAAAATTGTTATATTTAACAAATAGATGAATATGTGGATTAAGTGTTTTACGAACTGTTATTCGTGTCTATCTTACACTAGGGAAATATGGGAATATTTAAGTATTTGCCAAATAATTTGTGTGGCACCGGCTTTACGCATGCCTTGCCTTAGGTATTTACCGCGGTATTTAGAAAACTCCAAAAAAGTAACCAATGAATAATATGGTTTAACGTAGTATTATTTTTATCTTACCGACCTCTGTAGGCCTTTACAAACGATATTTCGGTTCCTAATAGCTGCTATTGCTAAATATCATATTTATATCTCAATTTCTTTTTTAGATATTTAAAAGGTGGTGTCTTGCCATATAAAGAACTAAGATTATGAATTACTTTTTGTTGTAAAATAAAATGATTAAGTTACGATTTCCGCAAATAGTAACTGATGATGTACATTTTAATATCGAAACGTCGCATTTAAAAAAACCCTTAGATAGCTCTTAGACACATAATAAACTAGTGATTTAAAAGTTGCAATAGAAAATCCAGGTCCGTATTTAAAAAAATGAAGTGGATGATTGTGTCTCGAAGACGAAACGCCGTTTTTAAAATCTGACTGCACCATCTTGTAGAGAACAAAAATTAGCTATTTATTTTGCCTTATCTTCTCAAACACAGATAGAAAAAATTAAAAGCAAAAACGCCAATTTTCGGTTTTTTTACGAATATCTTCGAAAGTAGTCTGAACTTTAAAATTTTCTCGACGGCATATCGACACCTAACTTGCGCAACTTTACCCCAATTGATCCAACTCTGTAGGTATCTCTTACGGTTTTCGAATTCCCAATGGTGAGAAACGAATTTGTTACACTCTGTATTTGGAGTTTTATTAACATTTAGTAGGGACATACTATTTATCATATAGTAACTTCTTTGACACAACCGCAATCCAATGATAACCAATATATTCTTTCGAGGAGCTGAAATAAAACCTGTATATTTTTACGTACTAGTTTTGGTGAATTTTTATTTATTACTTGTCGTCACTGAATTGAAGACAGTAAAAAAACGTGCCAAGAATAAATTTGAGGTGAATATCACCGGTCTTTGATAGTTTAAAAGAGAACTCATTTCATAAACCATTTTGGTGTTTGATAATCGAATTAAAGTTTATAAAAGACGATTTGTAACATAAGAAACTATATAAATAAAAACTCATCATGTATACTTTCTTACACATTTAGTTTTTGAGGATTATATTTATGAAGAAATGGATATATTAAACCGAATTTTGAAAACAAGATTATTAGTGTAAATTTGCGCTTAAATATTTTTAGCTTTTTGTCTATACCAAAGGAAGATATGTTTTGACTGAATTATTTTTTTGAAGTTAATGAATATTATTTGCGCTAATTTCCTTTTTCTCTCTGTTTTGGCAACAGAAATAATTCTTCATACATAAACTCTTTTCTTCAGAACATTAAAAATTAGTACTTTGTATGGTATAGCCGGCCCAAGAACTAAATTAGATCATTAAAATAGTTATTCAAACAGAGAAAATTAAACCTAGGTTGCGTTATACAGAGTCACTGGTATATATGAAATGATTCGATTATTTTTAAAAGTCTATTGAAGTAAAGAAAAACTAATTATACAGGATTATTTATCAATTCACCGCAAAGCAAAGTTGTTTTTTTTTTAATGGAACAGCCTGTATATTAGATGTCCATCAAGAGATATCTTTTTGTTTGAATACCTTTATTTTTAGACACCCGAGAATTTTGAGAAAAACCTTGCAATGTATTCTCATGGGCACTATGTAACAAAACGTTCTCCGTCTCACTCTATTACGCTATCTTTTATGGTAGAGTTTTGTCTAAATTATTCGGGAGTCTTTAAAGATAAAGGTGTTAAATCTAGTAGATTTGGTATAATCAGCCAGAAGATACCAATTTTGATAGATATCCAATATTCAGTGTGTTTAAAAAAATGAAAGTTTCCTTTGCGGTGACTTTATGACTGATCCTGTACAGTTAGAGTTTTTCTTTACTTCGATGGATTTTTAAAAACCCTAAAATTTTCGCATTTAACCTTTTTGTTTACTCATTTTTGAAAGTAATTGACCGTTTCTATACATATCAATGGGATTGGGAGCCTGTATTTGTACGTAGGTTATGTTGTTGTGGCTCCTTCTTTAGTCTTTTTTCACCGTAATTTTGATATTTTTAGTCAGTTCGAGGAAAAATGCAACGTGGTCATTTTGACTTATCTGCATTTTAATATTGTAAACCAACTTTTTTGTAAAATTTGAAAAATAATAAAAAATTATGAATTTTTGTAAGATATTAATTTATCTTACTTTTTGAAATTTTTACTTTTAGTAGATAAGTCTCTCTTTCCTATTTTCATATATATGTGGTTTCGCACTTTATCTTTAAAAACAAACGAGAAAATTCAGAAAAATTCCGTCAAAAGCTAAATGTGATGAATCGTCATACCATTGTCTTTTTCTTAATGGTCTCCTCTATGTTGAAAGGGATATGTATCAAACCCGGAATATTTAGAATCAGAAAAAGGGACCTTTACGGGGTCTCATTTAATGCAAGTGGTATTTATATTTTTGAAAACTAAAATTTTTTGTTCAGCTTATGTTACAAAAAACTTGGTAACTAGACATAAGAAAGTTATAGCAGACTAAAATGAGGACAAGTTAATTAAAATTAGATTTTAAATTAGAGAAAATAAAAAAGGTTATTTTTTCCTAAATTTTGAAAATGGTTTTTCAAAAACAGGAGTGCAGTGGAAGCAAAAAAAAATTTTAATGGAATAACGTATGTTATATAAAATATTGCTAATTTTATTATGTAACTCTAGGCCACAAAATAATCATTTATAAATAGCATTTTATTAAGATTTCATGAATTTTAGTCAGGTGATTTTACGATACTGTCTAAATAGAATGTTCGTTCGTATGTGCATTTCGATGACTTCTTTAGGTCTCTCTTGCATTTCAGCGCACTTATAAAAGAGAGTGATAACTTCTATCTATTGTAGTAAAGTATATTTTTTAATCAACATGACAAAGAGGTATTAAAAACTGGTAGTCACGTTATTTATAAAATGATTATCTATACTAATATATAAAAGACATAGTTGACTGACTCACTCATCACGCTCCAGCTCAAACCGTTTGAGGTAAAAGGCTGAATTTTGGCAGACAGGTTGATTTTAGGGTGTAGAGGTACGATGAGAAGGGAATTTTCAAAACTCAAATTCCAAGGAGGTGAAACCACCCCTTAAATATTACAATATTTTTTATTTAAAAAACAGTCAGTTTTTCGGAAAAACGCTTGAACACGTGTTTTTTATTTTTTTAAAAACCTAGACAAGGTGTCCAAGAGGCTGAAACCACCCCTTTAATATTATATTTTTTATTTAAAAAACAATTCGTTATTGGGAAAAACACTTGGAACACGTGCTTTTTATTTCATTTTATTACATATTTTAAGATTTTTTATAAATTCATAGGATTTTTGAAAAAATCGGGTCATTGATTAATTTATGCGATCTTTCTCAAACCGTTTGCGGTAGAAAGCTGAGCTTGCGCAAACAGCTTGATTTTAGAGTGCAGAGGTTCGATAAAAAGGGATTCTTCGAAGCTCAGGGGGGTAAAACTACCCCTTAGATGCTTATAGTGGACTTGAAAGTTGTCAAAATAAAACCGCTTTTTGGTTTAAAGAACGAGCTATATTAACTTCAAAAAATAGCACAACAGATGCTGCTCCACAATTAACATACTACTTAATAGATGTAGTTATAGACCAAGAAAATGCGGTTAATTATCCTGTCGAGTTCCTACACTCTGTAAACCCTTCAGGAATCCCTCTTCATGAGTTAACATTAAAAGTGGGGGCACCAGTGATGCTTATTTGAAATTTAAGGCCACCAAAATTATGTAATAAAACTCGGCTGCAGGTTAAAACATTACAAAACAATCTAATAGAGTCTACTATTATTTCTAGCCCTGGGAAAAACAGTTTTTATACCACGTATCCCTTTAATTCGGTCAACTATACTTTTCAGTTTAAACGTGTACAGTTTCCTTTAAAGCTTTGTTTCTCCATGACAATTAACAAAGCTCAAGGACAATCCTTAAGTAGAGCTGGAGTAGACTTGCGCTATGATTGGTTTTCCCATGGTCAATTCTATATCGCATGCTCTAAAGTAAGTTCGCCTAGTAGCTTGGCTATTTTACAGCCAGAGAATGCAACAGCAAACGTGGTTTATAAAGAGGTACGCAAACGATGCGGTTTAAGTACTTCTTTACATCCCTTTTATTATAGTCATATACGCGAACGAAGTCGCGGGTACCCGCTAGTACTTGATATTTACCGTTATTTTGTGATCTAAAGTTTTATCATAAGATTGGCAATATATCAAAAACGGTTAAAATAAAGGTAAGCGAACTACTGGAATGTAAAAATGAGGGCTTATAGAAATTTATTTAATCATAGGTTATTCCATTTAAGCAAATATTTTTTCTTTCGCAGCGCTCTTATTAAAAGTCAAATTGATTTTTAAAAAGCATTTACAAATTCATCAGAGAAAAAACACAATATAAGTCGTCTAAATTTTTAAAAATTGTTTAAGCTAATAAACACCCCCCTGGTGTTCACTTGATGCTGGATTACTCTGTACTGATATGCTCAATGAAACCAGGTTCCGAGAAATAAATTTTTATTTATTAATCTTCATATAAAATTATGACACTTCTGGGCTCCCCCACTAATACTTTTTTGCTATACGGCTTCAGACAAAATATTAATACAATTCCACCATGTCAGAGTAAATCTTAAAAAGAAATAACTATATGTAGTTTTTTTCTGTTGTCAATATCAGAAGATATCGTTAGGGACATTTAATTGTAGATTGGTAGGGCAATACTAGGTTTGTATTATATAGTTGTTGCAACTTATTACTAATTATAATTTAGTAATATAATTCAACTTACTAAAAGCAACAGAAATATAAAGTCGGTGGGAAGTAATTTTTATTACTTTACGTTATTTATAACGGGCGTTATATGGTAATGGTCGTATATAACATTGGAATCCAAATTGGTTCATTTTTAACAGAAGGCAAGTAGAGACCTGTTCCTCGGCATTGTATGCTAAAATTAAAATTAAGTGAAACAAAAAAACCTGACATCAGTTGGCGTCAAAAGGAGAAAAACTTCCGGTTTTAGGAAGATATTATAAATACATTCATATTTTTTTGTTTCTAAATAGATTTTTTTTTATTCTAAGGTGGATTAGAAAGGCTATATATATATATATATATATATATATATATATATATATATATATATATATATATATATATATATATATATATATATATATATATATATATATATATATATATATATATATATATATATATATATATATATATATATATATATATATATATATATATATATATATATATATATATATATATATATATAT
Source organism: Kuschelorhynchus macadamiae (assembly GCA_030620095.1). NCBI lineage: Eukaryota > Metazoa > Arthropoda > Insecta > Coleoptera > Curculionidae > Kuschelorhynchus > Kuschelorhynchus macadamiae. The sequence goes on from JAUTXW010002581.1 coordinate 457,144, forward strand.
ATATATATATATATATATATATATATATATATATATATATATATTATATATTCTTTTATAAGTTAATCTGTTACTACATACTGAATTCATTCCGGCCATACTTGTCTTTAAGTTTGTCTCTAAACTGTATAATTGGTATAACTTTTAGAAGATAACAATAACTCATTTCTAACATTAATCGTAATGCACTTAGGTGTAAGTAAGAGTACAGGGTACAAATTGATACTAATTATCGTCTTATATTTAGCGGTAGATATTTTATATTCCTTGTGATCCTTGCCGTGGGTGAACATATTGAATTAAAATAAAGCCAATTATATAGTTTAATATTTAACATCACATGTCAAAGGAAAAGTGAAACCACTAGAAATGTTGTTATCTCTAATAACAGAATAACCTCTCTCTAATATAAATTCGATTTTTGTGTAACTTATCTCCTACATTTTTTGCCAATAGTATCCTGAACTCAGTTTCTTCCTATCTTAAGTTGGCAAAAATAGTTTATAATTTTATTTTTTCAAGAGTTTCATTCAACTGGAAGCTGCATAATTTACGAATTTTTAAGTAAACTGAAGCTTTTATTCCGTTTTACTAGATAAACTAACTCAATTTTGAGTTTTTGTCTTTTAAATAAAGTAGGTTACTGTAAAAGACAGGGAAACTTAAGAAAACCCTGGTCCTTCCACAATTTTGTCCTCATGATTGTTTTCATAAAATGCCGGTTGGAATGCTAACCTTGGGCTTACCCCAATCTGCATTTTTGAATCGCACATTTTTAGTGGTTCGAAAATACGTAAAAATTCTATGATATATTTACCTTTATTATTATGTAACGCGTCTTTGCGTGTTTTTCTATATTTAGTATGTGCAGTGTCATTTTACGCCATGCTTTAGTTCAATGACATATCACATAAATATTTAGTCATTGTTTTTATACAAAGCGTATTATACAGATAAATATCCGCTTTTAATGCACTATTTATAGATATAATTTAGAATTTAGCTTAATTTTATCTACAGACATAGTTATATCCATTTATTAATAGGGTTTTTAATTATCTTATATATTTAGGAATGTATCGCCTAGGATTTAAAAAGAATACAATATGTGTAACAGAATCATGTTTCTTTCATTTTACCACACACGTATAATATTCAGTAGAGTTTTAGCATTGCAGTAGTCGTGTTAAAGGAAACTTTATTTCTTTTCGAATCAACTGAATTTATTATAGTTACCAATTTCTTGGTGAATGCTAAGTGAGTTCACAATCAATAGAATGCATATGATGTAATTCACAAGTTTGAATTGATTCGCATAAGTGTATTTAAATCTAGTAAAGTTTAAATTGTTTGCTTACTTAAAAAATGTTTCGCTGCAATAGATTTCTAATATGTGTTTAATTATAATGGCAGAATTTTACAACTGAACATATTTTACTTTGCCGTGTTATAAAAGAGTCTCTATAGTTATACCTTTTTGTATATGGAGCTAATTTGATTTGCAAAATGTACCAGCTACATTACAATTGATCCTTTATATTTTTTTTATGATGAGCTACTAAGTTTTTCTAAGTTTAGATGCTTATTTTGAGTAGTGATTGGTACAGTACTCCGCTTCGAGGTTGTGAATAAAGCGTAAATAACAGCCATTTTTTAAAAATTACATTTACTTATCGTAGAATTGTTAAAACATTTGTTGATATAATGTTTCTATTTCTCGTTTCTTTCGCCAGAAAGATATTTTCCCTTGAGCATTAATCATTCTCGTAGGGATTCATACTAGGCAACACCACATTACTGAAACAAGGTTTTTAACAATCGGTCATTACCGTTTTGCTCCATATATTCGTATAAAATCAGATATCTGTTGGAAATTCCAATTACATAGATAGGTTTATTACCCATCGCACAATTGTTTACATGTTCATTTGACTTTTAAGTGTGTGTAAAACAACAATTACCATTAGCAGTAAGTTTCAATCTCAGTTGTTTAGAGAAAGATGACTTAAACCAAACGAGGTATTGAAGGGCCCGAAGGAAAAACCAATCCACTGAGTTTGGAGATTGGAATTTGCTAGAGAACCCTGGGGTGAAATTGAGT
>JAUTXW010002582.1:0-46157 GCA_030620095.1 Kuschelorhynchus macadamiae
CCAGAACTGAAAATCAGAATGATCGGCGATACGTTGAGGATAGGTTGATGTTCCAACAGGACGGTGCCCAGCCACATTATGCAATATTTGTGCGACAATATTTAGATCAAACGTTTCCAGGGCGATGGATTAAATGGCCCCCAAGATCGCCAGATTTATCACATCTGGATTTCTTTCTGTGCGACTCTACCGACTTCATTACAAGATTTGCAACAAAGAATGCAAGTAACTGAGTGCCTTCAAACTATTCCTGAAATAATGCAGAATGCGCGGCAACGTTTTGAGCAAAACCTCTAGTACTGCATGGAGAGTAAAGGTAGCCATTTTCAACATTTACTTGGGTGACGCGTAAGTACATTCTTGTTATTTATTATTGTGCAGATATTTTTAGATTCAACTTTCTAAAACCCTAAAATTAAAGAACTCCGTATGCTTGCGTAAGTGACGCAAGAGTCAAAAATGCATTAAATAAAAACATCAGTATTCTTATTAGTTAGTTTCACACCACTTGCTGGCAAATTTCTTGCTTTAATTGATCTCCACTAATCTTATGTATTTAAGTCTACTTTGAGCTTTAAATCAATAAATCTCTAAAACTACTGAACTAAAGTACATGCTATTTTAAGACCTTAAAAATGAGGTATCACTCGACCCCCCTTTCCATTTAAGATTTTATGGCTGGTGCCACCCCCTCCTAGGGGGCTGCAGGTACGAACGTGATTTTATGATAATTTATTATATTTTATAATAAATCGACGGGTCTGAGCGTTTTTCAAAAAAAAATTATGAGGTGCCCATAAATGCCTCTGTTTCATTTTCGAAGAGCTACCCTGTATAATTCTTCGGGTATTTCGAGTAGGGCATACTCAGTACCCAGAAAAAAAATAATATGTAGGCTGGAATTATGGGTAACCATATTATAGCCCATTATTTTTGGAGCAAAATTCAAATGAATTTAACGAGGAGTTTCTCTCTTACGAAGATCGTGCTCCATCACATTACTTTCGTCATGTAAAGAATTACTTAGGCGATGCCTATCTAATCGATGGATTGGTCGACGCTGTCTTACAAAATGGCTTGCGCCATCGCCGGATATAACTCCTCCGAATTTTTGAAAATATTCCAAAGGTTTAGAAAACAAAAATATAAATACAATGCAATCCGGCAAACCGACTTAGGTGAATAAATGTTATCGAATTTATAGTGAGACATGTGATTTATACATATTACTCACTTTCATACTTATCGTTAACATATGGCCATCATTTATATGCTGATAAGACGCAGTAATATTTTTTTTCCAAACTGCGTAGTTAATATTAGAATATAAATTTGATTCGGATTTAAATTCTCTGTTGAGAATTTCATCAGATTATATGTTAAAGGTAAATAATTATAATGTCCTACCTAATACTTTTTGTAATGAAGCAAGGCGAGGAAATATTACAAATGCTTTGGTTTTGTTGAGATATTTTTTTTTCTGGTATGCTGGTGTGTTAAAAAAAAACATAAACAACTTTTGGAATGTCTATTGACTGGCATCTCAGAATTAAAGAACATATAATGTATTAGCACAAACTTTCATCTATCCATTTGTCTAATTTTTAGTTTAGAAAAAAAGCAATCCAGACAAGGGAGGTAATATAGGAAACACAAAAAATTAAAAAATGCAATAAAATATTAAATATAATTAGGAACTTTTTTTTTTAGTGAAACGATCCTTAATCTTGTAGATTCTATTTATTGATTTTGATGGCTTGGTAGGACGTAAGTTTAATAAAACATCTTTTTTAATAAGCCAACGTTTCGAATTCCTCAGGGCGCTGAAATCAAGATAAGTTCTTTTCAATTTTGATTTTTTTATGTGTTATAAAAAAAATAAAAATTGAAAAGAACTTCTCTTGGTGTTTTATTAAACTTAGATTTTTCCAACCCATCAAAATCAACAAAATATAATTAGAGACGTTTACTTTTAAAATAAAACTAAAGGCACAGTACAAGAGCAATATATTAACTTAAAATAAATTTAAAGAAAAATACACTTTATTAGATAAAGTCTTAAGCTTATACTGTGCGAACATTTATTTTTGTCAAATGTAATGTAATGTAAATGCTTGCCCCGCCCCTCCTCCTCCCAGATACGCCAATGGTTTAATGAAAAGATGCTACCTCCTTTGTTGATTTAAAAAAAAACTAAAAACTCGACATATATTCCAAATCTTACTAAAACGATAAGAACTTTATTATTTATTTTTATATTAAGGAAAGACGTAAAATTAATCCAAATCTGGGCGTCATTTCTTTAGTTGCAACATGTACAATATGCCACTCTCTGAAAACTGCCTGAATTTGACTCCAAAATAAATATATTATGACGAATTTTTAAAGGTTTACTTATAAAAAGTTAGAACCATCAAATCGCTTTCGTTCTTGTGAAGGACTGTTAGACATACAGAAATATGATATCGAAAAATTGATAAAAAGATAAAAGAAAGGTATTTTGTAAGTATTTAAATAAATGAATGACATGAAAGTGGAATAAAAATGAATTAGGATGACGAAACTAGCTATAATTACATTTTCTTGCAAGTAAGCATTTGCATTCTTTCACCTATTTTTTACGTTTTTGTAAACATTATTTAATGGCTCTATCTTGGGATAAAACTGCAGGAATTTGAATAGAATTAAATTATGTAGGTCCCGAAAGATAAAAGGAATTTAAGCAAATGTTGCGATTTAGCAATAGTGTAAAATTAAGGTTACCCGCATACATTGTCTCAAATTGACAAATTCAGTGAGGCTCCATATTTGAAAACTGTATTAAAGCAGGGTTCTTAGCAATTTTGAATTATCAAATTCCCTTACTTCCAGGTTTTCCCTGACAATTTCACGGAAATTCCATGTTATATTTTGAGAATTTATTGTATTATAAAAAAGCCAACAAAACTACTGAAACTAACTTAAATGTCATTGTATAAGAAATAAAAAAATATTTTAAAAAATGCTATAGTAATAGAGCTATACATTTTTAAAAGTATTAAAATTAAGTAAAAGAATGCAGTGATACAAAGCATTTAGAAACAAAAAATTAATATATACTTGCGACACGTAATTATTAAAAATTAAATTCAAAAGGATTGTAGAAAAAATAGAAAATAAGTATTTTAAATTTTTCGTCTCAGTTCCGATATTTCCACTTCCATGAATGCTGCTTACTTTTCTAGTTTTTTCTTTTTCTTTCCCTTTTCGGCGATTTTCGTTGTCAAGGGCGTATTCATAAGTTTTGTAAGCATTTTAACACATACCCTCATTTGTGGGAACTACTAACATTTAATATACCATCTTTTTGATAAACTGCGTCATATACTTGTCTTTGGCAAATAATGGACTCCTCCAACAGATTTTCAACTAAAATATTTTTACTGGTGTTTATTTTGGTGGCGTTTCCATGAGAAAGGATCAAAATTAACTTAATAACAAGCCACAATTTTTAAAGCGGTCATTTTTTCCCAAGAAATTGTAGAAAAATGTATTCAATCGAGTAGTTCGATTACATGTTTGGTAAAAATGTATAAATTCGGTATCTATTAGATGCTGGTTGACCACTTTTTTCTGCGATTTCTGCGGAAATTAATTTTTTTTCGTACAAATACTATAACATATTTTGAGCTCTTATACTGGGTGGTGCAACCAAGATGGGGTGGACGATTGTGAGCAAACGGAGAGGAATTTGAAAAAAAAATTGGGATATGATTGATAGTCAAGAACGCTGTGTTTTAAAATTATACCCATTATACAGGGTGGTCTGAAAAGTTCGTGGTGAACCAAACTTGTGTTTTTTTTAACGGGATACCCGGTATATTATTATTTTAGTTGATTCTCCTATTCGTTGCGATCATTTTGATATGAGGTTAGTTGGGTCTAAAATTTATACCAAGGGAATAGGACGAGGTTAAAGTGGAAAAAAGGGTTATACTCCGGCCATTTTTTGAAAACAATTGAAGCAGGTATGGAAAAACCAAATATTCTATAAAATGTATTGTATCTAGGACTACAATAATCGCTTGTAAGTCGTTAAAAATTATTCACTGTTATACAGGGTGGTCAAGTTTTGCAAATTTACCTTGGATTGAATTTTTTTAAATGGAACACCCTGTATATTTTACTTTCATGTTAAAGATAACATTACTAGCTTTCAGAAAATACCATATTTGATACCTTTCTGACCAACAGCTTTTCAGTAAATTAGCTGTGAAATCAAAATTTCTTCATTTTAACACGAATTACACTGAATTCACGTTGTTAAAATTGACAATTTAATATTAGGAGGCCATGATATCATCATAAATTAAACAAAAGATTGACAGTCCTGTCAAAACAGCAAAGTGTCAGAATATTGTCATCAGTAAATAAATAAATATTGTTCTTTGATGATGCGATGCCGAAATAAAAACAAAATAGAAGCTTTTGCAAGTTTATCATAGAGATTTCAAGAAACAGGAAATGTTGCTTTCAAAAAAACGTAAAGTAATTAATAAACCAGTTACCAATGAAGATAATGCTTTGACAGTATTAATAACAGATCTTTTTTTACAAAAAAAATAAATTTAATATAAATCAACAAAAACAATGTAATTAAAACTTATAAAAGATGTTCAACTAAACCACCGTTTTGCTGAAGGCACATTTCGAGTCTATCCATAAATGAAAGTTTCACTTTTCTCAAAGTCAGGTCTGAAATGTTGCGAAAACTGCTTATTATTCTCAACTTCATATCTTCCACTGTGGTTGGAACCTTTTTATAAACTTCTTCTTTAACATGTCCCCATAAAAAGAAATCTAGTGGCGTTAAATCGGGTGACCTCGCAGGCCCCTTAACTGGTCCACCTCGCCCAATCCAATGCTCTCCTTTCCAATTATTGAGAAAATGTCTTACATGCCTATGGTAATGCGGGGGTGCTCCACCATGTTGGAACCATAAGGAATTTCTTAACATTAAAGATAAGTCTTCGAGCAATACGGGCAACTCATTTCTCAAAAAATTTAAATAGACTTCTCCCGTTAAATGCTCTTCAAAGAAATATGGTCCTATAACATGAGAGCCAATTATATCTCCCCAAACATTAATTGACCATTTATTTTGATGGTCCACCTGACGAATCCAATGTGGATTTTCGGTTGAATAATAGTGCATATTATGTTTGTTAACCAAGCCGTTGCTTTTAAAAGTTGCTTCATTTGAAAACAGCACCCTCTCTACAAAACCTGGATTATCCCAAATTGTATTTAAAAACCAAATTGAAAACTTTTGTCGTTGGACATAATCGCGATCATACAGTTCTTGGTGTAATTCAATGTGGTAGGCATGATATTTATGTTGTTACAGAATCCGTTTAATACTAGTGCGTTCAATATCAGTAGCTCTCTCAATTTCCCTGGTACTTGTGTGCGGATTTTCTTACACTGTTAATAACACTGTCAAAGCATTATCTTCATTGGTAACTGGTTTATTAATTACTTTACGTTTCTTAAAAGCAACATTGCCTGTTTCTTGAAACCTCTCTAATAAACTTACAAAAGCTTCAGGTCTTGGTTTTTTTTCGGCATCGGGATATCGTACCGCATAAACCCTGCTTGCTAGTAAAGGGTTTTTTTGACACTCGCCCAACATAAAAGTCATGTTTATCAACTCTGGAGTACTCAAACTCATTGTTACTTAACAATTTCTCGTCTTATCGTCAAAAAACAATGGTAATTGATGCCAATTCTCTGACACTTTGCGGTTTTGACAAGAATGTCAATCTTTCTTTTCATTTATGATTATATCATGGCCTCCTTATATTATAGGTAGTCAATTTAAGCAACGTAATTACTACCGTTTCTGTTAGAATGAGTAAATTTTGGTTTCACGGTTAATTTACTAAAAAACTGTTGGTTAGAAAGATATCAAATAGGGTATTTTCTGAAAGCTGGCGATGTTATCTTTAATATGACATTAAAATATATGGGGTGTTCCATTTAAAAAAATTCAATCCAAGGTAAATTTGCAAAACTTCACCACCCTGTATAACAGTGAATAATTTTGAACGACTTACAAGCGATTATTGTAATCCTAGATACAATACATTTTATAGAATATTTGATTTTTCCATACCTGCTTCAATTGTTTTCAGAAAATGGCCGGACTATAACCCTTTTTTTCCACTTTAACCTCGTCCCATTCCCTTGGTATAAATTTTAGACCCAATAAACCTTATATCAAAATGATCGTAACGAATAGGAGAATCAACTAAAATAATAATATACCGGGTGTCCCATTTAAAAAAACACAAGTTTGGTTCACCACGAACTTTTCAGACCACCCTGTATAATGGGTATAATTTTAAAACACAGCATTCTTGACTATCAATCATATCCCAAAAATGTTTTTTCAAATTCCTCTCCGTTTGCCCACAATCGTCCACCCCATCTTGGTTGCACCACCCTGTATATGAAACTCCTTGATCAAGCATGATGTTTGGTTTTAAGCATGTTACATATTTAATAAACCTATATATAAGACAACAACGTTCTATTAACTTCTTTATTTGATTTATCAAAAATGACAGTCCGACAAAAAATAAGTTTGTTCTTTTCACGAACACTTAGGTCTTTTAGTGCTTTTTTAGTGGCAAAATCGACATCAGTTTTATTAGTTCGTAAAAGAATATCTTTATTATTAAAATTTATTGAAGACCTTTATTAATAACTTGTGTTTTTATGATTTTTTTGATGAATTCGTTTAGTATTTGTAATAGATCACCATACAAAAAAGGATGGTTCCTTTACCGCTCCGATTTTTTTTTAAATGGTTCTAAAATGGCGGCAATGTGTGAAAAAAACTGTTAGTCTTGGTCTTAAAAACGTATCTTTTAAAGCCTTTTTTGTCTTAGTAACTGAAACATTTGATGAAAACTTAGTGGCTTTATCTTCCATCCAAATTTTAAGGGGAGATAAAATGTCCAATGCCCTTTCATAGACTCGAACATTTTCTACCCATCTAATTTTACAAAATTTATAGGGGAATTTGTCACAATTTGTAAGAGCCGTAAAACTAGCTCGCCTGGCAGGTGAATCTTTTAAAACATAATATGCTCCCACTAGTAAGTCACACTACCACAAAATTATTTTAAGTGATACAAGGGATGTTAAATTAACTATACTTATATAATATATATGTTAAATATAATTATAATTATATAAACGCGACGAAATAATTTTGGGTAAATACAATCAAGCAACGTTGATTCATTTTATTATTTTTCCAGGTTTAGTATAAAATCCCCTGAATTTCTATTATTTTTTGTAAATTCTCTGACTTTTCCCTGATTTTTAGTCGGATTTCTTAATTAGCTGACTTTTCCAGGTCGCTAAGAACCCTGTAGCGCCGTATATTCTAGGCAGCACTTCTAAGTTCAACAGTTGTAGGCGTCCAAATAGAGATTTCGATGGGTGCGTTCTTTTGTCTTTTAGAATCACTCGTACAATACATTTCTGCATCAAAACAAATAGTTGTATATTAGTGTTGCAGATGCCCCACCCCTTAAAGACTTAATGAGTTATTAGATTGTACGAGTGCTAGATATATCATTCTTAGTGTAGTACGAGAGACAAGTTTATAAAGAAAATACAATTTCAATAACAATGTGTTAGTTTTTGCTTAAGATTTAAGGTATATAATGATCAAAAGTTAATCCTAAGTATTTTACTGCCCCTGCCTGTTCAATTACATTGCTATCGAAATGGAAACTTTTGGATTTTGTAAGGTAAAAGCAGATAGGGGATTCAAATTAAAAGGAGCCTCTGATCGAAAATAGACAAACAATTTTTTTAACATTGACGGTAAGTTGAAGTAAGACTTGAACCACTAGTAGTTAGTACCACTAATACCCGACTGAAACAACTTCTTCAACAGAATACCAAAAGAATCTAAAAATAATCCAACTTCCCAACAATTTTATTGCTAAAGTTAAGTTAGCTACTTCCGTACTTGTGTCTTCAGAAACCCGAACTGATGTCAAAAGAACAGGATTGTATTAAAAAAATTCTTCAATATACACTGCGCAAAATAATTAACGCAACGCCTAAAATTTCGTCTAACTTTGAATGGAAATTTCTCGAGAATGGTTGATCCGATTTTGATGAAGTTTTTATCGAAATTTAGGTTAATTCCTCGTGAATATTCTTTTGATTTGATTACTTTGTTCTAGGCAATAATACAGTGTGAAAAAGAAAGACATGTTTTATTTACCAAAGTTTAAAACACCCTGTAGAATAAATCAGATGGATTCAAGAGATCTAACCAAAAGAATGTTGTAGCCCAGTATGTTTCCAACAAATCGTTTTTTTATTCGCTTCAATAGCACAATTTTTGCCTGAGTTACAGGACTTATTGAAAAGTACTGCATTTACTGTGTTTTAAATGAATTTACCAGTTCATGTTTGAATTGATTCTGTTGAAGACGTTTGTAATTTGTAGCCTGGTTGTGAAGATTTTTTTTTGGATCATTAAAATTCAATATTAGTTTTGTTCAGTCAATAATACAGGGTGCAACAAAAAATAAATTATACTGTTTTTTAAATTACGAACGCATCGGTTACCGGATATATGAACATGACGCTATTCTACATTTTAGTTTAGTTATACGAAAATTTCTACGTGATATCAAGGGCCAGGATCGGTTTAGTTTTGTCAATAATACAGAGAGCTAGAAAAACATGTTTTAATAGGTAAGATTAAGATATGAACACGACAGTCAAAAAAACAAAACACTAAGAACTAAAACGAACAAAAATAAACTTTATAACTATTGAACTAATATTTCGTATTTCCCCCTCTGTTTCTTATGACTGCTTCGCACCTTCTATCCATGCTTAATATCAAATTTCGCATGAGTACCTCATCCAGCCCATTCCAAGTATCGATGAGTAGCTCACCCAGCTCTTCCACGTTATTTGGCTGTCTTTCATTGGCCCTTAATCTCCTGCCCAATAAGTCCCAAACATGTTCGATTGGGTTCAGGTCCGGACTATGTGCAGGCCATTGCATGACATCGATCCCAACATTATTAACGTAATTTTGCACTACACGTGCTGTATGGGGACGAGCGTTGTCATGTATTAATAAAAACTCCGCTCCAACATTATGTGCAAATGGCCTCACGTGATTGTCCAGTATTTCGTTGATATATCGATCCGCATTCAAATTCCCATCCACAATAACTAACTCCATACGACCAGGACCCCTCAAAGATACCCCTCCCCTAACCATTACTGTACATAGCGTTCATTTGGTCTACGATACACACGGACCCGTCTATCGCAATTAAAAAGACAGAATCTCGATTCATCTGTCCACAGCACTCTCGACCAATCAGCTTCCGCCCAGTTCATACGTTCGTTAGCCCATTCTAGCCTGGCTCTCCGATGTGTTGCTGTTAACGCAGGACCTCGTGCAGGAACACGTGGTCTCAAATTTCCTTCCCTCAAACGATTCCGCACTGTTTGAGTGCTTACCTGAGGACCATTCGCGTGTTGAATTTCCTGCCTCAGAAACCTTGCCGTCACGAAACGTTGTCGTAAAGCAGACAACCGCAGATACCGGTCTTGACGCTCACTGGTAACACGCTGTCGACCTTGTCCAATCCGTCTGGAATGATCATCGGTCTCCATGTGTCTCTGTATGACTCTATGTACAGTTGATTTATGAACATTCAATCGTTCCGCTATCCTGCTATAGCTCCAGCCTTCATCTCTAAGAGTTCTTGCAATTACACACTCGTCGCGGGTCAAATTTCTAGTTTGTCTTTTCATGACTGTACACAAAAAGAAGAAAAATTTAAAAACGAACTGAAACTGACGCCTAAATGTCAATCTGGTATAAGTTGTGTTCTCTTGTTACCGGGCAACGTCTTCAACAGAATCAATTCAAACATGAACTGGTAAATTCATCTAAAACACAGTAAATGCAGTACTTTTCACTTGTAACTCAGGCAAAAATTGTGCTATTGAAGCGAATAAAAAAACGATTTGTTGGAAACATACTGGGCTACAACATTCTTTTGGTTAGATCTCTTGACTCCATCTGATTTATTCTACAGGGTGTTTTAAACTTTGGTAAATAAAACATGTCTTTCTTTTTCACCCTGTATTATTGCCTAGAACAAAGTAACATTGAATTTTAATATCAAAAGAATATTCTCGAGAAATTTCCATTCAAAGTTAGATTTGCGCAGTCTATATACGACACAAAGATTCATCTGAAAAAATCAGACACACGAAACAATAAAATGTTTTTGTTACTTCGCAACCGCATGACCAGGCAGATAAATCGTATATATTTTTACAAAAATAACGATTTACTTCTTGGTCTTTACTTGTTTGTTGAATTTTAAATTTCGGTAAAGTTCCACCACTGGTCTTAAATTCGAGTCGTTTCTCACAGTTCAGCTCGCCAAAATAATTGAAAACGATTTTTAAAGTTTTTATATTCTAAAACACTGTGGCTACCTTTCTTTAAAACATTAATCTAAACCATGAAATCAACAAACAAAATGTAAAGTCTTGAAAATAAAATCTATAAAAATACGCAATACAACATAGGACAAAAATATTTAAGTTTTCTGGGCGCAGCTGTTGACCCAAACTTTGCCAACGTAAGCCGTATATTATCCATGCGCCCCTGTGGAAATTTGATCGGGAACACTCGGGAAAAACTCGCCTCCGTTTATAACCATGAGGTCAACGCGGGCCGACAGCCGTGATCGATGCCAACGAAACGAAACCTCCGGAGATCGCGGTTCGAGGCATCGATAGTATGTCGCGGAATTAAGTGAACTAATAATTAATAATAGAGGGAATTTCCAAATTAAAAAAAAAATGATAAAATATAAATTATGTATTATTATATTTATTTGTTTCCTTTTGGAAATATTTATTGGGGAGTCACTGACCATATGACCTAATGGAGGAGCCGCCACTGGGGTGTATAATTTCCTACATGTGTCTTTTTACCGCCTTTGTGTAAAGATATAACAATGGCCTTTTTCCGGTCACTCGGGAAAGATATCTTCTTAAGCATGCTAGGATTGGAGCTATATCGTTTTTAACTTCTTTTATCATATCAGATGTTACTAAATCATTCCCTGGGTCCAATTATTTTTTTTTAGGGAGTTAACCTTCTCCGACACTGTATTTTAGATTTGAATAGATAACTACTAACATATTAAACACTCAAAAATAAAATATCAGACTTACTTGAAAAATTTTTTCGAGATACTTGTAACGTCGCATGAGCTTAATGAACACCTGCTCCCAGTTCTTCATTTCTTCCATATTGATCTCGTCCGAGGCGTTAAAAATACAGGCGTCTGTCTGGTGCGGGCCATCGCCTTCCTGGGATAAAGTACCCCCCGGGACTGGAATTGAAAGAAAATATTTAACATCCAAATAATCGTGATTTTAATTTTTTTGTAGTATTTTTTACACATTTTCTATAATAAATCGTGGTTCTTGGGATTAGACCGTGTCAAATTGGAATTACTATACGACGTTTCGCCTTCGATTGCACGAGGCATCTTCAGTGATCTTTACTCCAATTTGACACGGTCTAATCCCAAGAACCATGATTTCTTAACTGACCAAAGCCGTAAAAACTTCCGTTCTACATTTTCTATATCTTAATTGGATACCAAACAAATATATTCAAACTGGAAAAGTAAACTTTATTCGCTAGCATTTGACGTGGGAGTTCGAATCCCGACGAGACAATTTAACTTTTTTAATGATAAAACAGAATGTCCTTAACAAATAGTGTTTCACGGTTACGGCCGAGTTTATAAAACAGCTCTAGGCCTATCCAAACTATACGATTGTAACATCTCAGAGCCGGCCGCGCACCCGCCGAATAGTATAGATTTGACTCCATCGGACTTCCGTTTGCTCAAAAAGTTGAAACACCTTAGGGGCACGTCATTTTGCTGACCTGTTGAAATGTTCTATTGATGCCTATTAACTTAAAAAAAACAACAGGAATCATAATTCCCTGTTGAAATTAAGTCGTTGCACTGACATGTGACTATGATGGAAAATAAAAATCATATAAAAAAGCTGAATGTGTAACTTTTTATTTAGGGAGAAAAAATTTTTAGTTACCGTCGTATTTATCGTCACTATTTTTCTTTTCAATGTTATGGATATGATCTTCCGAGATTTTTTTAATTTATAACTTAAGAACTATATACAAAAATCTACGCCCATGACAGAATCAATCCTGCTCAGACAACGACTTAACCTATTTTTTTTTCTACAGCTGTGAAATGAATTGATATAATCCTACTTGACTCCCGGAAGTATCCTAGTTCTTACATTTCTAATTGTGTAACATGGCTTTTTTTTGGCGAATAAATTTCTCTTTTTAGAACCAGAGAAGGAATTTTTTTCGTCGTTTCAATAAATGTCACCGATACCAATTGGCAAATAATAATTGATTTGCAGCTAACAAATCATTTCCTCGCATGTATTAGTTATTCTAAAAAAAAAAGAAAATTAAAATATATATACAGTGTGACCCATTTAAAAGCGGAACACCCTTATATCTCAGGAAATAACTATCATCTTAGTTTCAAATTTTGGTGATGTGTACTGACATTGCTCGTTGGCGTGAGAGCCTAAGGGGGGGAAATGGTACGATTTTTAAGAAAATGATATTAGGAATTTTGTAACGAAATTTTGATTCTCGATTCTTACTCAGCATCATCAAGAACCCCCTTATACCAAATTTCAACAAAATAAGTCAATAGCCTTGGGAAATACAAGCTTTCAAAAAATGCATTTGTTTTTATTTCAATATATATGTATATAACGAAAAAAAAGTGAGGTTAGATGATAAAATATTGAAAGTACGATTAGAATTTAAAAACAGCATGAAAAGTTTTAAAGAAAAATTACAACAAATATAAAACCACATTATCCGCCATAGCGCGTATATGAATCAATATGTTGGAATTTTCATTTCAAATTTTGCAAACGACCTTTAAATGAAATTCTAAACACTTTTTCCAAACAAAATGTTTCGATATTATGTCATCTAATCCCCCCTTATGTCCAGATAGCAGCAGGTATCTAAATAGGTAAGCAATTATATCCGTAGTATTTCGTAAATATAAAACCCTTAATTTTTGATACGAGGTTAACAACGATTAAACAAAAAATATGCAGAATTTAATATCAAATTCAAAATAAAAAAATAGATATATTTAAAAAACAAAGTTGGTACACATGTCTTGCTTTTTTGATACAAATTCAAAAATAACCGAGATATTTCCATTTAAAAAGGTATTTGGTAGAGGGTGTTAAAAAAAATGAATACTTTTTATTCTTTAATATCTCGGAATTATTTGGTATATACTCTTAGATCTCTAGTTCTAAGGTAATAAAATACATTTTACTGAGTAAAAAAATTGTTTCTACTTTCACCAGTGTCTTTCGTATTACGAAATATGAGACAACATCTAATGTAAACCAGCCAAAACAACAAGAAAGTGTTTTTTTCGTATTCGCTCGTATTTTTATAGATGCAAAAAAAACAGTTAAATACAAAAGTTTCTTTAAATTATACAATTTTTAATGTAGGTGACAGACATTAACACCCTATATATTATATCTCTATCAAATGGGTATCAACTGGTATGTATCTTTTTTTACATCTATAAAAATGCGAGAGTTAATGGGCAGTGCATTTATAATTGAAATACTGCTGAAATTGCTGCGAACATCCACCCACAGTCCCGATTTAGCTCCATGCGCATTTTAAGTGTTTAGTAATTAAAACAATGAGTAAGATGACAGAGATTCAATTTAAACTCTGAAGTGCACGTTGCTGTTAAAGAATGGTTTCGCTAAAAGCTGTAAGAATTTTACCTTCGTGGAATCTATACACAACAACAAATCACCTAATAGCCTTTAAAAGCGTTTGTATCGAACCATTTGCATATAATTAATTCACCTTGTTGAAATACTTCATAAACCGATTTAAAATTTCGCTGAAGCAGGTGAAGGTTTAGAATTAATCATCAATACAAACTCGTAACGTCAAAACTACTTTCCTTATGAATATTCTAGATTCCAAAATAACCAGCTTGTAGTCCGAAGCATATCGTTTAATTAATACACGTAAGCCACTATTCTTCACAATGCTCTGTTTCGTTTTACCTCTCTCTGTGCCTTAGTTTAACGAATGTGTTCTAGAAAAATCAAGGATAAGAGAAACTATTAAATGTCTAGAAAGTTATGACAAACGGCCCAATAAACCGTAATTTATGAATGTTCAACTCGTAAATAATAGCTTAATTTTTCGCGTCTGCACGCGAACACCAATTTCGTTTCTGTTATCTCCGACGAGTTTTACAGAAATATTGAAATAATAACGACATAATCAAATACTATCTTAGTAATTAATAGTTTTTAATATCCTCCACGGAGGATTAATAGTGAATGATACCATTTTATATCAACACATTTGAAAACTACTTGCATGCCTAAAACTTCAAACAAAAAAAAAAAAGAGAGATCCTAATTTGCTGATCAGGCGACTTATGCAACCCCTTTAGAAATTTTGCTGACCCCCGAAGTTTTATTGCTCTAGAAACCCGTTTATTATTTTTTCCAAAAATTTATAATTCTCAGTTTTTCCTTTAAATGCATCAAATTTGCAGAGCTCGAGGAATTTAAAATCATTTAAACCGTTAAATCTATAGTTTATTTGTTGCTGAATTTGATCGATTTCATAAAAGAGGCGTTTGTATGATGTTTGAACATCTCCTACCCTGTCTGTTCGAAGATGCTTGGCTTGTGGCTCTGCATTTAACGTCATCGTTTTCTCCCAAAATAGGTCAGTCATCTCTTTTTTGGCTTAACATGGATTTAAAATCATCCACATTTTTAGGCAAAAAGCAATATCATTTGTTTAAGTTTGTAATATATTAAAAGCATTGTCCGAGAATGGAAATATTTTTGAAAATATGTCCAACAAATAATTAAAATTAAAATCTCGTTTTAGACAGTCCAAAAAAACCCCTAGAACTATTTATTGCTTCTGAGTCCCACGTTTCATTATTTTCTATTATATTCTCAAATAGTTCAATCAGTGATTCACGATTATCAGATACTGTTAACACAAGTCTTCCATTACAGTTCCACCTAGTAGGAGCTACTTTGGGCAATCGTTTGTGGACAATGGAGTCCAAAGCTTGTGTACGTTTTGTTGACTTGGAAAAAAAGCAGCCATGCCACTTAAAGTAACGAAAAATACTTTACACTCTTTAATGTGATTAATGGAATGGGATAAAACTAAATTTAATTTATGAGCAAAACAATGTACAAACACAGCACTTGGGAAAGTTTCTCGAACTTTAGCTTGCAGACCCCCTAATTGTCCTGCCATCACTGTAGCTCCATTATAGCATAGCAACTAATTTTTTCTCTCTATTAATTTCTTTAGTAACGTTATAAACTCCAGTATATAATGCATCTGCTGTACGACTTTCGGACACATTCTTAAAACCTAAAAATCGCTCTTGAATACTGTCTTTTTTAACGTAGCGTATTACTATAGATAATTGGCTAAAATTAGTGATATCAGTTGTTGCGTCCAGAACAATAGCAATGAACCGCGCCTCGCCAATCTCCTGCTTAATTCTTTTTAGAATAATGGTTGTAACAGCGGAAATTAAATCATTCTGGATTCGATTCGACGTTCCGCGAAAACGCTAGACTGCTCTAAATGATTTTTTAAGCAATCATCATATTTAGCCATTAAACTAAGTAAATCTTGAAAATTTCCTCTATTTGAAGAAACCCTTGTTTCGTCTTGACCTCTAAATCCCAATTCGTCCTGTCCGAGAAAACAAACAACATCGATAAATCTTCTTAATATTTGCCTGTTTTTATCGACTAGTTCAATTCTGGTTTTGCCGACGGCTTTTTCTTTTATAACGACCTGCAAATGCGCTTTGGGCATAATGTGTCTTTTTACACACATCCTTTTCATTTTCAAAAAGCAAACATGGCCAACAAAATAATTTACTTATGTTTTCACACCCTGTTAACCATTTAAATTATTCGTATTGTTTTTCCGGATAAAAATGTCTAATACAGTTTTTCATTTTTGTGGGTAAATTTTTCAAAGACGGTTTTGCCCTTTCTTTGGAAATTATTTGAAGCTTATCAGCGAAGTTTAATGTTGAAAATCCCTTTAGTATTAAGACACACGCCACACATTCACACACACTCTTCTTACGAAATTCTCCAACATTTTCAAAGTTATTACCGGCAGCCGATTTGTATATCCACATCCTTATTATTGTCTTCCATATCGCACCATGCACGACGCGACGCGACGTACGTATCATACAACACACGGATAGCCGTTCAAACAAAGAACCTTCTCCAACGATAGCTTCCGCCCCTACTTAAAGCACGCGACTGAAATGCAAAAATTGCAAACAGCTGTTGGAAAGTTCAATAACCTCTGGCTCGATTCACAGGAAATCAAGTATACAGGACTTGGCAGAAGAGAAACTAGCGGCCGGCATAGGTTCTATTCGATTTTGTGGCTCGGTCGAAGTCAAGGCCGCATTTATTATGGGCTTGATAATTAAGACAATATTTTAGCATTTTTAATATAAACTAAATTAATGGTTTCCTATTTCAAAAATTACATTTTAGAAGATGTTTTGTAACTTTTTTTGGGGAAGCACTGCTTCCCTTGCTTCCATGGACTGCACGCCCCTGGATCGAACCATAGGCCGATCACTGATCTGAAAAAGATATTAAGAACGAGATTCAAGCAACGCAGAACCATTTAACCATCTCAAAACCTCTGCTATCTCACAAAACCGGACTCTATAAACTATGAACAAGATAATTGCTTTAAAACATCAAGTATTTCTCTTATTAAAGCTGAATTAGAACAACTTTTAGTCAGGCTAGACAACGAAAATTAATCAACTAATCAATATGAAACAGAGATAAGCGACGAAGATGATATTTCCCTAGCGAAAATTCTGGAAACGGCAAATGAATTTTTAAGCGTTAAATTGCACAAGTTCGGAAAATCGATCAATACAAAAAGCAGACGAAAAAAATTGGTACATTCACCTTTGTCCTCATACAGACCCTAATTTGCTGATCAGGAGACTGATGCAGCTCCTTTAAAAATTTTACTGAACCGAGATGGAGGTGAAGTTTTGTTGCTCTTAAATAGGTTTTTTTTCCAAAATAATTTATATTTCTCAGTTTTTACATTTACACACATGTTTAAATTTATTAAGAAGTGTTTTAATCTTACTACTAGTGTTTTGGAAAATCACTTACTAAAATTCAAAATACTTTAAAGAAATAATGATATCATCCATATAAATGAATGGCTGTCCAGGAGCTTACTATAAATCAAAAACATTTAAGATTAAACTTCTACCAACAAAAAATTTTTCACAAAAATGAGGATCACGATTTTTTGTCCTGTGCAATGATACAACACGCATATATTGAAATTAAACGACAACGGTCGTAAGTCCCTTAATGTTTGATGTGGGTATGCTGAGAAATAAGGTGATTGGTCCCATTATTTTTGAAGGTGCTCTAAATGGGCATAGATACTTAAGGTTTTTGCAAAATGAAATTGATAATTTTTTGGAAAATGTACCCCTCAAAGTTATTTTAATCTTATATAGCAACAAGATGGGGCATCGCCACATAATGTCGCCCCTGTAAGGGAGTTTTTAAACAACCGCTGATATGTGGATTGGCCGAAACGGGATTATTTATTGGCCAACAAATAGCCCAGATCTCCGTTAGATTTTTTTTTCGGGATATTTAAGAGACGAGGTCTATAGAGAAAGAAGCAGAACATTTATAAAATCTATAGTTTATTTGTTTAATAGTTGTTGCTAATTGTTTTTTATTCTTAAGATGCAAAGAAATAAAATCAAATACAGGATTTTTGAAGCAATATAGAGCGAAACGGCTGAACCAACCACCCACCAACTTTTATATTTAAAATTTGTTTGTATATGTTTAAATAAAAATAAGAAAAATTGTTAAATTATAAAAATATACCCGGTACATCAATAATATTTTTCACCAATATAGAAAAATGCTATTCCAAAGGGATAAAAACTATACCAGCACATAAAAACGCAATAATAATTGTATTTTTAGCGTTCCAGGAAATTTTTAACGAAAAAATTAAAACTACTTTTTTTCTGAAAAACTTCAATTACACTAACTGATAACATCGAACAATAAAATATGATTCATTGCAACTTAGGTAAAACATTCGACGATATTAAATATATCCTAAATTGATACCCATTTATATAATAAAACTATTTTTATTATAAAAGAAAACATGCGACGCTTACTTAAAATAACCATAAAATAATTATTAATAACATATCTTGTGATTTAATACTTTCGAAAATTGCCTTGGAATCAAACTAAACCGTTTAATATTTGTTCGCAGGAAATTAAGTAAACAAATAGAGACGCCAACAGAGTAAAATTTTAAGGTGAGTCAATATTTTTAAACCTAAATTCGTGCAAAGAACAGACAATGAAATTAGTACTATTTAACCAAAACGAATAAACGTATATATTTCTAAAAATGTAATTATTTCATGAAAGAGATTAACTGTACTAAACATAATGGAGAGATAAATGCGTAACAACTGCATCACGGTAGATACTAATATTTAAGATGCTATCGGAGTGAATTTAAATTCTTGATTCTGCTGCCGCACAGAAATCACAGCGACAGGTGTTTGTAGACACCGACAGAAATCTCATTAGTTTAGCGAACGTGCCGCATGTGCAATCTATTCCAAAATATGACAGTTGACCTTGGAAAGGAGATAGTCATTTAGTAAAATGTATCGGAATATCGTCCTGGTGATGCTGGGGTAATGTGAAAAAAAATTAACAATATCAGCTGACTATTTTTAAGCAGTTCAACAGAAATAAAAAGAAACTAATAGAGACAGAAAGAAAATATTCTAAACAAAAAATTGAGAAATATTTTATTTAATAAAAAATAAAACTAGAAAATAAAACCTTTTCTAACATTTACACTAGGAATTTGAGACAGAACAAGTTTTTAGAAGAAAGAAGAATATAAAGATCACAGCCGTAAATATTATTGATATAAACTATTATTTGTGTTTAACTTACTAGTTACATTTCATATTTCAAAAATAGAACCTTCGTTTTCTTAAATGTCTACAATCTCAGCCCCAGAAGAAAATATCTTCTTATGACATATCAAACTGAAGTTAATTATTAACAAAATTACAAACAAAATTTTTATTTTCTGAAAAAACTGTATGTCATCTATACACAACAGTTCCATCCTCAGAAATAAATAATCTACTTATTGCCGCAGAACTCCCCACTGATGGTAAACCGTATGTATTTTGCAAAACGGGAGTTTAAAACTCAATTTTTTTGTATTTATACAACGAGACATTCATGTATTCGAAATTAATAAATATCGTATAACCTAGATCTAGTCTTTAACTGTTGCTATTTATCTAATTATTGTAGGTAATTATTACATTTAATACTTTAAA
This sequence comes from Kuschelorhynchus macadamiae, assembly GCA_030620095.1. Taxonomy (NCBI): domain Eukaryota; kingdom Metazoa; phylum Arthropoda; class Insecta; order Coleoptera; family Curculionidae; genus Kuschelorhynchus; species Kuschelorhynchus macadamiae. The sequence goes on from JAUTXW010002582.1 coordinate 19,665, forward strand.
TATATACAAGAAAGATGCAAGGCGATAGAAATTTTAAAAAAAGCACTATTTTTATAAAATTCCACTGATTTCCAAAATTATACGTATAAAACAATTTATAACGCATATCTGTTGTAGCCAAAATCCCAAACGATATGATACGTTCGATATAAACCTTGAACCTTCATGTGCTACCACGTTCGTGAATATGATATGAATCATCTTCGGATCTGCTTGATGTGCAAAGTCTTCTTATGTAGGCTTTGACCCTACGTCAAATATACGGCTTAATAACTGTATGGACTAACTCATCTTGTATCTGGTGAAGAATAAAAGGCGTCCCTTCCTTAATTTTCGTACAAATTTAGATCTGGTCCCAAAATTAAGAAGGACCAAATTATTAACAGAAAACTATTTTGTATGTAAAACTGACATTTTAAAATTTCACAATGGCGGCTTTTTGAAAAAGGTTGTGTGTCATATCGTTTGAAACGCCTTTTCTAAGTAGCGCTCATTTGTAAATGTATAAAAATCTAATTATGTGAAGGGTAAAAATTCTTAAAAACGTATGGATGAAAATATGTATTTTTCTAAAATGTTTTAATTAAAATTTTTTTTACTTCAATATTATTTAAACTGTTTTCCTTGCAAAGAACCGAGGATATTTTTTTATTTTGTTTTTAATCTTCATGTTTAACTTTTCATGTTTTTGTCACTGGACCACTGAACAAATATCGTTGGTAAAATTGCATTACACCCCCCCTCAAACATTTTCTCTTCGATCCGTTTTTTTCGACTTTAAATTTTATGAATTAGCTGAAGCTGATTAACGGATATTAACAGAGACGACTTTAATCCGTTACTGTATTCATAAATTTTAATAGTTTTTTTTTAAAGAACAGTTAGTGGAAATAGAATTATGAAACGGGGTGTTTTTTAATTGATGACTAAAAATGAAGGACGTAATCTTTTTATCTTATTTTAGAACTGAAGTCATCCCATGTGTCCGCAAGGCCTACGTTTTTGAGATACAATTTTTCAACACTTTAATTTTTTTTTTCATGAATACCACCTCGAAATTTTTACAGCAGCAGATGTCACTGGCTGTTTTTATTTGGAAAATCAGATGCCTTATTTTGTTTTCGATTTCTTGGTTTGTTACTTTAATCTGATATTTTGAACCGTTTAGACGTGCTAAGGTTCTACACATTTAAAATTTTCCATTTTTTTTTGTTTTATTTTAATTGCTAAAAATTCAGGATGAAATGTTTTGGTTCATTTTAGGATTAAAAGTGCAGATAAATATGTGTTCGAAAGGCCTTAGTTTTTTAGATACATAGTGTTCGAGTCTACTTTTTTTAATACAGTATATTCTCAAATTTGAATGATTTATTTCTAGTAATGTACGGGGTCCATCAAAAAACCAAAACAATAAATACAATTTTGGCACCCTTCATTTTTAGCCACCAATTAAGGAATACCCTGTATATCTGAAACTAACTTAATTTAATTTTCATTATATATAATACAATACAGTATCACAATAGCGAATAAAATTTCATGAATGAACAAAAATTCCTGGCAAATAGAAATTTTACTTTTTCGGTTCAGATTAAACAATTTTCATCGACTTATAAAACACCAAGAAAATCTACATCTACTTAGCGTTACTATGATAAAATACAGTTTTGCCTTGACATACATTCTATAAATATGTACATACCTGTCTCCTTTAAGGGTATTTTTTTACCTGAGTCTAGGCCCTAAGCCAATATACGTTTCAAGGCTATGTACGGCAAAACGGGGAAGCATATTCACGACAAATCTTAAAATATATAATTCCTTAAGCAGAAAGTATTTGGCTATAGAAAATGAAAATATCGTTATTGCCCATAAAAGATGTGTCATCAATTTATTTGAAAGATGAGATCTAATGAACGTATTGACTAATGTCACAAAATCTAATTTTTACAATATAAATAAGCTATGAGGTAAAATGGCTCATCCCTTTTTTAATGGAACACCTTTAGTTTTTTGCAGGTATGCAATGCCTGGTGTCGTTTATTATTAAAAAGCAGCAATATAAATCAAGAAGTTCTCTATTAAAAAGACAACTTTATATATATATATATATATATATATATATATATATATATATATATATATATATATATATATATATATATATATATATATATATATATATATATATATATATATATATATATATATATATATATATATATATAGATATATATAGATATATATATATATATATATATATATATATATATATATATATATATATATATATATATATATATATATATATATATATATATATATATATATATATATATATATATATATATATATATATATATATATATATATATATATATATATATATATATATATATATATATATATATATATATATATATATATATATATATATATATATATATATATATATATATATATATATATATATATATATATATATATATATATATATATATATATATATATATATATATATATATATATATATATATATATATATATATATATATATATATATATATATATATATATATATATATATATATATATATATATATATATATATATATATATATATATATATATATATACATATATATATATATAGATATACATATATATATATATATATATAGATATATATATATATATATATATATATATATATATATATATATATATATATATATATATATATATACATATATATATACATATATATATATATATATATATATATATATATATATATATATATTTACAGGGTGTTACAAATTCGAAGGTATAGCATTGGCATATCGAAAACTAAAAGAGATACGAAGTTGGTTAAAGTAGGGCAAAGTAACAAAATTTGGTGTCGAATTATATGTCGTTGAAAAAGTTGAAAAATTCCGACTACTTCCGAAGAAATCAGCAAAAATTTCAATTTTTTAAAAAAAAATTCAAGCTGCATTTGAAGAGATATTACAAAATAAATTTTATCTCTTCATAGCCACTTTTCTTACTCTATAAGACGGTAGTCTCAGATTTGAAATTCGACGTTTCGTTTTCCAGGCCTCATCATCAATTTTATTTTTTTAAATACAGACCTGGATTTTGTTTTAAAAGTTTGACATTTCAAAGCTAATGATGTATCACACTCATTAGGTAATTAACAAAGGTAATCATATTTTCATTAAAATAAGGGTGTTAAAGAGTTAATAATATCAGGATGGACACAGATTGGACATAGGGTTTTAGATTTAAATTTAAATGGTGACATGTATCTTGCCTTGTTAAATAATGTAATGCCAGAATACCTAGATGATCTTCCGCTGGCTAGTCTACGCCTTTTATGGTTCCAACAAGATGGGACGCCACCGCATAATAGCAGAACAGTAAAGGATTTTTTAAATGCAGAGTTTCCTGAACGATAGATTGGAAATCAGGGAGTTATTGAATGGCCAACACGGTCCCCAGATCTCTCCCCATTAGATTTTTATTTATGGGGTGCATTAAAAAATCTAATGATGCCTATACCTAAATTCAACTGTTTTCAAGAAAACGGCGCTTGAAAATGGACATGGTTTGACTCTTTGAAGGTCTGTAAGTACCAAAACGACAAATGGATTGCATTTTCCTAACTTGATTTTTAGTCTGACGTCAATTTCTACTTTGACAGGAAATGTCAAATTTTGACACCTCCTGTCAACCCAGAAATTGGTAGGGGAAAATAGATAATTACAAACTGGGATAGGAAAGTGAAATCCATTTTGTTGCAAGTTAAGGCGTTTGAGAGTTACAGAGCCTCAAAAGATCAAAAATTTCAATTTTTAAGCCCTATTGGCTGGAAAATACTTGAATAAAGATATAGAAAACAAAACACAAAAAGTGTTTAAAAAGAGCAGGACAATAAAAAAAAGGAAAGCGGACTTAAGGTAGAAGCGGCAACACCTCACAATTTAAAATATTTTAAAAAGAGAGTTTAAGACTATATATATGTGTGTGTGTGTGTGTGTGTATATATATATATATATATATATATATATATATATATATATATATATATATTTTTTTTTTTTTTAACCATATATAAATATTTTGTTAATTATTTTCTTGGGCATAGGTTAACTCATTGAGAAGCAAAACTACAATTTAATCGACGTTTCGCTCATTATATTGAGCTTTTTCAAGATATTTTATTTTCTACAATAAAAACATGTATAGTTAGTACTTAAATTGGTTAAAACATTATTGAAAAAAACATCACTCAAAAAAACATTACATTTAAAACAACATTAATATTATACAGAGTACGTACCTTGGAAACATGTCATGTGTAACGAATGTTTTGCGATTCCAATAATTTCGACACGTCTGGAATTCTGGTAGATAAAAACGAGACAAATTTTTTCTATTTTTTTTTATATTTACTTTGATTTTTATTGCTGTACAGAGTTTGGGTTTATGATCTTACTGAAATGCACAGGGTTTTATGTATGGAGTAGTTTATTTATTTAAATTAATTTACTTAGATATCGGATTATAATAAATTTGGCTTAAGTTATTGATGTCTTTTTTTATCGTTGACGGCATCTTTCTCTTTTTTAATTTGTATCATTTCTTTTATTGTGAGTTTTCGATAATTAGTTTCTTGCTCTAAAATTTTGGTTTGTTTAAAATCGAATTCATGTTTTTCTGTATGTTCGTGTTTGTGGAGTGAAGTTGATGCATTTTTTGTATATTTGTGGCCGTTTAATCGACTATCTAAGTATTGTGTTGTCATTCCTATGTACTTTTTTGGGCAATTTAAACATGGAATTGAGTAAACTAGGTTTGATTTCTTTTTTTTAATTACTTTGCTTTTCAAGGGAGTGAAAAGACAGTTTAGTAAATTCTGTGCTTTATGACAGACAGTTATGTCGTGTTTAGAGAATATATAATTTATTTTTTCTGATAGACCGTCTGTGTAGGGCATTGCAACGTATTTAGTATTACCATTTCTTTCTTTTGTTGCTTTCTTTAAGTTATTATAAAAAACATGAGTTCGTTGTTTAAAAACTCGTAGTATGTTTTTTTCCGGATAATGGTTATTTATTAAAGTCTCCTTAACATTCTTTAAAATCTCAGGACGATATTCTGGGGAAGTAAGTGAGATGGCACGATCGGTTAGACCTATACTAACGCTATTTTTTTGATTCTTTGGATGGTTGGAGTTAAAGTTTTAAGTACCGCTCTGACCATGTTTTTTTTGTATACCACTTGGTTTTGATCTTTCTTGTTTCTAATTAGGGTTAAATCTAGAAAATTAATTTTATTTTTGTCTTCAATTTCCATGGTAAATTTTAATTTGGGGTGAAAATTATTGAAAGCATTTAATGGGTCATTAATATGGTTTTTTGAAACGGCAGTTAAACAATCGTCCACAAATCTTTTAAAAAAAGGAAGGTTAAAATCAAGTTCACTTATCACACTCTCCTCCAGATATTCCATAACTAATTGTGCGACAATGGAGGAAATAGGAGAACCCATAGCGCAACCATCTAACTGTTGATAATATTTGTCCTCATACTGGAAATAATTATTATTTAGAGTAATGTTAATAGCTTCTATAAATTCTTTTAATGGAAGTGTTGTGTGACCCTTTAATTCGTCCCATTTTTGTGTTATTATGTCAGATAAAAGTTCATTCGGAATATTTGTATATAGAGAAACAACATCAAGAGATATTAGTATATAATTGTCTGGAATTTTTACCTTGTCAATAAGTTGTTTAAATTCAAATGAATCTTTAACAAAATAATCGTTTTTTCCGGTTATTTTGGACATACAATTAGACAAATATTTCGACAGTTTATAAAAAGGAGATTGGATACGTGATACAATGGGCCTTAAAGGTATGTTAGCTTTATGCAACTTAAGAAGACCGTATATTTTGGGTGCTACTGCGTTGTGTATCATTAGGTTTTTTGCTTCTTTATCAGTAGTAGCGTATTTCTATAGGCAATAGTACGCCTCAGAAAAAAACACCAACTAATAACCAGCCAAAATTAAAAAATCATATGAGATTTTAGTTTCGCAATAACATTGGAAAAAAATTGTGATCGCATGTCTAGAAAAATTATATTCTCGATTCGGGGCGTCTCTACAAAATGTCTCTTTTCAAGCGTTAAATATGCAGGCAGCAACATATGTTTTTAATTCCCGTTTCGTGCCAACCTACATTAGATACAATATTTTAATGTTATAATAGCTTTAACAATGATGCCTTCAAGCTGTGTGTCGCGCTCCCGCGCCCCTAAAGACCAATTTAAAAAGAGGCGTTTTCCCCACTACACATAAAAAAATTAGTAAAAAACACCTATTTATCACATATCTTTTAAACACATCAAAGATAAGTAACGCTCCAGCCGACCACGCATAATTTATCGTTTTGTTTTACCTGACCCAGCCTACTTCGGAACATTTTAACGTTCGACACGTCGCTCATTGGAGTAGATTCCATGGAAATTACGTTATTAATAATATTCTTTATTATCATTATTACAGTAACGTTATTTCTGCGAGCATTAATACAAACTAGCTGGCCCTGCAGACCTTGTTCTGCTCTTTCCGTTAGATGGTGATGAGTTTCCAGTGAAATATATATGGCGCATTCACCACATCGTCCAGAAGTATTTAAAAACAAATTGGTTATACAGAAAAAATACGCAATAAAACAATACACAAAATAGTGTGGAAAGGTCTCGGTAACTAGACGATCATTTTTAAAAAAATCATGTAAATTGGTGCAGTACAACTCTCGCGAACTTGCTGAAAAATCTGGCTTGGTGTTTTAGAGTGAGTAACAGAATAAGCTATTTTTAAGAGCGGACTTTAAGATATTATACAATGCTGTGTATTATTTTCGTAACACATACATGTGTGTTATCATTTGTTTTCGAGCCTACTTTGAGCTGTTGCTAAATGTGTTTTCTTAGGCGGTAATGGGAAAAATAGTCAAAGTCAAAATATAGCTTTATCAAATACAAAAAGAAAAACTAGATACATACATTTACACATAGGCATACGTACAATTAACAAACTTACATATTTATAACAATATACTTTAGATCTAGCCCAATCTCTCAGCATAATAGTCAAGGATGCAATATGCCTTCTGAACTAAATTAACCTTTTTGTCTTTTTCTTAAATTTAATAAAGCATGACTCTTTTTTAAGGTCAGCAGGAAGATTGTTAAACAATTTTTTAGCACCATAAACAAAAGAATTTCTAAATTGCTCAGTTCTTGACAGTGGTAATGTTAATAATAAGGTAATAAAGTTCGCGAGTGTTTTGGGGGGTTGTTGATCTAGATCATGTCTGAATTTTTGATGGATTAAACACGTAATTTCTAAAATGTAAAAACAACACAAGATTAACACTGAATGCCTGACAAATAATGGACGACATGTATCACGCAATCCAGCTTGACAAATATTTCTAAGAGCTCTTTTTTGTAGCAAAAAAAGTAACTTGAACATATAATTTGACCACCCTCCTCAGAAACAAATGACCGAACACGGCACATCAGATACGAACATAACCACTCCAAAAAGGCGCATCTGAATCCCTAAATCTCACAATCTCAAATCTCCAGCTTCAAAAGCAGTGTCTGGTGATCCACACAATTAAGTGCCTTTGATAGATTACAAAACACTGCTGTGCCTCACCAGAGTTCAGGTGGACAATTTATCAATAATGAAGGTACACTGAAGGAACAAAACGTAACTGTGCCGGACATATGAAATAATTTCATAGGCAACGATATTTTTTTCAATCACTGACAATGATGCACCGTTACAAAACCGAATGAACGTCAACGATATGTACAAATAGACCTTTAACCTGGTGCTAACATAAATAACAAAATATCCATAATAGAATATACCAAAAACCGTTACAATGACAAAATTCGATGTGCAAAGTAGGTACTGTGTACTTGAAAATCAAAAAACCTCTAAGGAAAGACACAATTTTTGAAAACCCGAAACGGTGTTATACGTCCTGTAAATGAATTATACAGGATGTTGAAATGTATGCATCGCGTATTAACAACTCATTTCTTTCGAATATCCAGATACAATTTTTTAGATAATGAGATAGGACAAAGACAAACTAAAAATAACAATTTTGATTTTTTTAGGTGTGATTTTTTGTGTGTTTTTTGTGAAGTAATCTGATGGTCACCTTTAGGAAAGGACTATCATAGCTCTAAGAATCCCATTATTTCTAGTAAACACGATGATGGGAAACGGAAAACCCTGTATAATTTTTAATTTAAATTTGATATGAATAATGCTGATAATTACATAAATTAATGAACAATCCTCACACTCCGTGATTTAAGATAGGTTAATTTTAATTAATATGTAATTTTTTTGTGTAACCTGATGTATTATGTAAACGCTTGTGTATCAACAAAATGAAAAAACTAGTTTCGACATGACACAACATTCCCAAATGCTTAAAATGCCAGAGAACTAAAAACCATGCACAAAAGCATAAATATTTTGGAACTGCAGGGAATAAAGCCTGAATTTATGTGTATATAACTTTACCATTTTATTACTAAATTTTTTTTTTGGCAAAAAGATCATTTCATAATCACTTAGTCAAATTTAGAAAAAATAAAACAAAAAATAACTTTATGGTTTTTCTTTCATTTTAGGCTTAGTTGAAATAATAATTGAAAATAATTTTCACTTCATCATTGTCGCTTTTTCTTCTCTACAAAGTGGTGAGGGTAGTTTTTCAATCCGACGTTTCGAATTCAGGCGACCATCATCAACTTTTTTAATTTAAATACGGCCCTGTTTTTTTTATTTCACTATTCGATACCTTTTATAACCTTAAATTAAACCATGACAAATAAGTCATATCATACTATTTGATTTTTTTGAAAAAATTCGTATCTAGTGTCCCCTAATAGAATCATTACGGTACAGTTAATAGCTCTACGTGAATGGTACAGTTAATAGCTCTACGTGAATAGCAAGAAAAAAGAGCTTTTTCTGACACCAAGTTCAATGTAATCGGTTCATCCAAAACAGATATAAACGTTTGAAAAAAAAAAGTTTGACCTTCCCCCACCACTTTATTATTGAAAATAAAAAAAATAAATAGTAAAAAGTTGCATAATTGCCTGAAGAATACAATGCTTATATTTGCTGTAACGCCCCCTTGCTTTTTCGAACTTGAAAATAATGTCTTGCTATTTCTCTTGGCCGATTTACCCATAAAATGTTTCCACATAATTGTGTGATCAACGGTTACTGAGTTATGGATGGAGATCATTTTTAATTGGACACCCGGTACACATTTTGCAAAAAAATCACATCTAGGATAAGGAAGAGGGGTTGGGGACATCAGAAACCCCCTTAATTTTAATTTCTATTTTGTTTTTGGCCTATCTCAAAATTAAAAAAGAAATCTGACTTTTTTGTGCAATACTTTAATACAACACCGTGCATAATACATTTGAAGACCTACTATGAAAAACCGTTTCCGAAAGGAATTCTCTCAAACATCCAGAGAATCATATTTCAATATCTTACTTGATGTTCAAAATATTTAATTCCACAATAAATGCCTAAAAAATTGTCTAGAACATTAGTTTAAAAATTTTCCAGGTTCCAAAAATGTAGCAAAAAGTACCTATTCAAAAACTATGTTTTGCTAACAATATTTTTCAACGTAACATTCTTTAAAACCTAAACATTCAACGAATTTACATATTATTTTAAACCTTCATTAATACCACAAATAGGAAATACCTTGACGAACAAATTGTATTGAATATATTTATATTCAAATTAAAACTGTGTATAAAGGAAACATAAATACATAGTTTGTATTTGGTAGGCTATAAAAATAGAAAAAAAAACTTAATCCCACACTAATGAATAAATAGACGCAGTCTTACCGGTTTGTCGTTTAACTAATTTTATTTTTATGCCTACGTCAGGTACATGGAACGATTTTTTATTCAGATAAAAAGTGCATGTTGCTTACTATGCATACCAATACTATTTTAATATATTTTTCTTTTGAATCTTAATGGGAATTACACAACGTATATTCGCCACATTTTGGAAACTTTTTTATTACTGATTTCTCTGATTGTGTTTAAATCTTAGGTCAGATATACAGGGTGTTAAAAAAAGAAATATCCTGAAATGTCCCTCCTAATATATTTTTCAAGAGGGTAACTTATTTCTCAGTTTTTTGATATATCTTTTCTTTTTCGAGTATACCGATTATTTTTTCAACAAATGTACAATATCTCATTTCTTTCAGACAATTATTCATAATTAGCGTGTAGAAATAAACTTTACTAAAACACGAAATAAACGCGTTTTCTCAATATGTGCTCTGTAATGAATAGAGCTATTTTTAATACATCGCAGTGGATACATTTTAGTTCTTTTCCACAAACAGAATAAGCAAATTATGTTCTGGAAACCATTTGGCAACTTGTGCATCATAGCAAGCCCCGTGTAGGACAAAGGCACAAAATGGAATCACAAAAACAACTACTCCGCTGGCTAATACCACGACCGGCATTGGATTACATTGTGACTCCTGTGCCTTTGCCCTACACGGGGCTCGCTAGTCTATGGCGGCCTGATGAGCTCTAATAAGAGCGAAATCGCGATCGTCGTTTGAATAAAATGGATCATTGTGTCTGCTGTGATGCAGAACAGGTTCCAAACAAGGACAATTTTCTTGTTATGACGTTGGTGTACGTGGAATGAAAACATACTATCATTTAATGCTCCCAACGAAAGCCAGGAGTCACAATGTAATTCAATGCCGGTCGTTCCATTTTGTGCCTTTGCCCTACACGGGGCTCGCTAGTCTATGGCGACCTGATGGGTTCTAATAAGAGCGAAATCGCGATCATCGTTTGACTAAAATGGATCATTGTGTCTGCTGTGATGCAGAACATGTTCCAAACAAGGATCATTTTCTTGTTATGACGTTGGTGTACGTGGAATGAAAACATACTATCAAGATTTATCGTGTTTTTTGTTTACGCTTGTAGAGAATTTGGCCAAATTTACTCCCTATTAGATTACCATAATTTGATAACTAATTAAAAGACCTGTATTATTACTTGTCAGTGCCAAATAAGACAACAATAAGTTCTCTTTGCCGCCTTCCAATTTTGATAATTTCAGTCTTTTTGCTATGTCAACCAAAATGCAATCATTTGAAAAAAGCTTCAAAAAAAGTAATTCTGCTTAAAATGGATAGTTCGGATGAAGAAATACCAGAAGAGGTACTAAAAGCCGCGGAATCAGCAAATTTGGAGCTACTGCCAGTAAAATCAAAACAGAAGTATGAAAAGCAGTATGACTTGTTCGGAAAATGGTCCAAAGGAAAAGGTGTGAAAACGGTTAAAGAAGAGGTACTATTACCTTGTTTTCTTGAATTAAGCAAAGAATTTAGACCAAATATTTTGTGCTAAATACTCAATGCTTAAGAGCGTTTTAAAAGTTACAAGAAAATATAGATATAAGCAAATTCTACAAATTAGCTGATTTTATCAAAAAACAAAATGTTGGCTTCAAACCAAAGAAAGCAACTATTTTTACAAAAGAAAACATCGGATTTCATTAATAAGGCGCCAGATGAAAGTTGGGACTATTTTTGGGTTTGCAAGCGCCTGCAAAAGAGAGAAATTAGCAAAACTAACAACAGTTGACATTGAACACAACGGAAATTTAATTGTGGTCAAAATTCAGGATTCAAAACTACTATTTTATAGAAAATATACAGCCTTGCGACCACCATCAACAACGCATCAATGTTTTTTAATAAATTTCAAGAGGAAGTGCACAACACAGTGTGTTGTGCACTTCCAACAGTTTCGGGAACATGCCCTCAGAAATTGCTGCATTTCCTAAAATTACCTAACTTAACTCTACAAGGAGCATAATTTTGTAATTCTCTGTAAGTTTGCTGGCAGATTCCGGAAAAGGACTTCCCGATTTAAAGCGTTTAGGAGGCTGGAAGTCATCAACAGAAGCGGAGGGATATATTAACGACCCAACTACATACAAAAAAAAGAGTTATGCAACAATATTTTAAGTGGCAGTGCAAAAAATCATCCAGTTGAAATACCAGGTTTGTCAATTTGCGAGAAAACCATTGAAGATCCATTTCATTTATTAACGCCGGATAACGAACCATCTTCATCAGCTTTCCCAAGAAACCAGTTGCACTCAGCTTTAAAATTGCAGCATGCTACAAACTGTCCTTCCAATATTAATATTGTCAATAATAATAAGAAATATATATGTAACTGTATGTAAAACCCCATAAACCACCACAAAAAGAATAATTAATAATCAACCGTAACAACCAGAACTTTGACACAGACTAACTCTTGTTTTAGTAATAACAAAAAGGTCGACACTTTATTTAAAGGTCGACACCTATTTTGACAAGAATTGCTCTTAGAAGTCTTTTATTGGCTGAAACGCGAAGCGTCGTCATAGATGCACCCTGATCTTTAATTAATAAATATCTCATAGGTGTCGCCTAAAGTTCTACTTTACGTGAAAGAGAATTATATTAAATTGAAATATAATTACATTTCCTTCTAAATAAGAAAAAGTGCCTTCTATATAAATATCTGAAACTTAAATTAACGTATCCGCATTCTGGATCAAAAAAGTATGGCCAAAAAAAAAGAAAGGCAAAAGAAAAACCCTTTAGCCAATCTTTTCTGAGGGAAAACAATTATTTAAAAAAAAAAACATGCCATTTTTGCAAAACGCTTCTATTATAAAATATTTTGTATTTTGGAAATGGAATTCTGCATAAAAAAAGTGAAACAAGGATGAAATGGTAAAGTTTTGTTTGTTTTTGACTGGAAATATAGGAAATATTTAATAAGAAAAAATAAAAATGGGGGACAAGCTTTCCTTGAGATTATTTCAGGCACTACCAACAAAGACCGTACAAGCCTTAGCTGAGGCAATTAATGCTTCATTTCTTACCGGCAGCTTTTCCCCCTGCCAAAAAAAGCTATAATTAGCTATAATTATACCACTTTTTAAAAAATTGTTAAAATAAAAGTAACATTCTTTCTAAATAGACACAATCTTTTAAGCCTACAACAGTTTGGATTTCAGGCCAACCTGGACACGGGCGATGCCATCTTTGGATTTTTGGAAAGTCTCCTACCTCCATTTAAACTCTGCGGAGTTCGCTGCAGTGTTCTGTAATTTATCAAAGACATTTGACCATGTGAATTACCGAGCACTGCTGTGGAAGCTGGAGGCGTATGCAATAAGGGTGTGGCATTGGAATGGTTTCATTCTTATTTGGCGGGGCGTATTCAGACTGTATCTTTCAACACTAAATTTTCTCCCGAATTAAATATAGACTCCGGTGTGCCACAGGGGTCCGTTTTGGGACCATTACTCTTTCTTATTTCCGTTAATGATCTTCCACACCTTTCAGCACGAAAATTTAAATTTACTATATTTCGAGCAGAAAAATTTACTATATTTGCAGACGATACTACAATTCTTTGGTATGTCTGTAATATCGATACACCTAAAATGCAGATTGATAGGAATATAAGTAAAATAAAGCACTGGTGTGACCCAAATTTTTTATCGTTTAACATCCGCAAGATTAACGTGTTAAGTTTTTAATGTGATATAGAAGAAATATCCGAGGTTATTTCCAGGCCTAATGTAGTTAAATTCTTGGGACTAACAATAGATGATTTTTTAAAATTCTGAAAGCCATATAACTGCTCTAGTCATAAAAATTTCATACGGCTGTTATGCCCTGAGAGTTATATCTAATAATTTAGATATTGCTATAGCGAGGAATTCTATTTTGCACTAGGTGGAATCCCACCTTTGGTATGGTATCTGTTTTTGTGTTCGTGCTCACAATACCCATTTAATTCTGTGTTTATCTTACAAAACGAGCAGTAAGATATAGTGTCATATAGGTTAATATTGTAATTCTTGCCGCCCCTTGTTCGTCAAGTACAAAATTTTAACCCTGCTGTATTTTTATTTTGGGAAAAAAATATAATTATATTTGCTCTCACATTATAATACGCGGCATTCACATTTTCTTAACCTGCCTATTCCTTATAGAATAGAATAGAAATATAGAATACAAAATAGTTAACAATATTGTTAGTTTTAATCTACCAAAGATGATACAAACGATTTAATTTAACAACATCAATTTAGATAAACCTAAATCCTATTTTCACCCTGTTCACAAAACACTGATATTAACTCCAAGATATGAATATCACAATGATGTCAGAGACTATGCAGTACGGTATATTTTTAAGCTGAATTCAGAGGAAAAATTATATCTGTCATTACAACAATTACAAAAATGTAAAATTTTTTTATGAGAAAAACATCATAAAAAATCGTTTTTTGAGTTATTTAGTACAAATGTCAATACCAATGTAAACATATATATTTGTCATTTTTTATTCTTACTTGCACAAATTTCTTTCTAATATTAAAACACTTAACTATGAAATATTTAAAACATTATCAATATGATCCAAGACCCCAAGAGAATTGTTTGCATTTGCATATTTCCTCCCCTATTTTCAACCTTATGATAAACTGGAATCTACTAATACCGTAAGAATAATATCTGTATATGATAAAACTTAGTTCCAGGCTATAGAGTTGTTGCATAAAAAAGCCCATCAAATAAATGTTTATTAACGGTTTCCCATTAAACTACCATCAAATGAAAACATAGTTTAAAACAAAAATATTCTAAACAATAAAAATGAACAATATCATCCAGTTTGAAATTCAACAGTGGGAAATAAAATGTCCAATAATTTATACCGTTGATCCAATGGATGGATATCCACGCTTCATCATTAATATTTATATGATTTAAATCAAAACTGCGACGATTAATTAGTCAAAAATGTCCATTTTCATTATGGGTGTGGATGTAAATATAAATAATTATTATAAATTGAACTACTTTTAACTAATGGCAGTACTTACCAGCAGCAAAAAATATAACAAAAAAGCTCCTAAAGGACCAATTTTAAGATAGAATGGCACAAAAATGTATAAAAATACAAATACAAACAGTATAAAAATGACATTCAAACAAATCCTTGACATCTGAGGCTAGGATGTGAAAACCCTGCCTATGTTAATGTCTTT
Source organism: Kuschelorhynchus macadamiae (assembly GCA_030620095.1). Lineage (NCBI taxonomy): Eukaryota > Metazoa > Arthropoda > Insecta > Coleoptera > Curculionidae > Kuschelorhynchus > Kuschelorhynchus macadamiae. The sequence continues at coordinate 34,923 of JAUTXW010002582.1, forward strand.
ATCTAGCAAGTTTGTATGGTAATTTAAGATATTTCTAGAATGTATTTGTATTTAGTTTCTATTTTTCTTTCACGTTTCGTCCTTTTCTATTACTATTGTTTTAAGGAATACTAATCGATAAGAGAAATACCATGTTTATAAAGCAGTTCTTTGATATTTTCATAGATCTATTATACATATGCAAACATCCAGAAGCACAACTGTTCCTGAACTTTTTTCCACACAGTGAATCTTTATTAGAAAGGCTACCAAATTTGATTTTATTTAACCATTTTCCAAAATCGGAGTTTAAACAAGTTTTTTACATTTTTTTTAAAAGACATATTGTTCTCTAGTTTACAGGTACATGCAGTATCACTATACCACTGAAGTTTAACCATGTCAAAAGGTATCACAAGCCATCAAAGACATTATCATATATACAGGTAGATAAATTGTACTTACCAAGAATACCACCCGCGATGAGGACATCGAAAGAGAGACTCTCCATAACGACGATAGTCAAGTTTGTTTCCGGCACCGTCCAAATAACGTGAGATTGCTTCGAAATCGTTAGCGCATTTATCAAGCCCAGAGATTATTGCATCCCTAAACCCACTTGGATCATACCTCTCTTTTTCATCTAGAAGAAAATTAAAAATGTATTATGTATCTAGCCAATTACAAAGTTATAATAAATACCATAAAAGTGTGTTGTACATATATTTTATTGGGAGACTCTGAATATAAAATTGAATTTTTTTTTAGTACCTACCTCTTTTTCTGGTCTTGATGCGTTGACCGGATAGGACTGGTTTTTCTACCTTTTGACTCATACAAAAATTTCTATAACAAAACAAAAATATACTAATACAAATATCTCAAAGTGGGAAATACACCGCTGGGTAATAATTTTTTTTGTACTATGACTTTTAGACTAAGAACAATTGATGAGATTGATAAAAAAATAAACAACAATCCAAAACTATCACGAAAAAAACTGAATGCATATGTTCCTCAAAGATTGCTGACTTCAAGGGGAGTACTAAGGGACGTAGACAATATTATTGATATGAAAGATGTCGTAGATGACTCTGAATGTCCCAAACATAAATTAGAGACATGTAAAATTCAAATAAGAATAGGGAAAGAGAAATAAAAAAGTTTGTACCACCCAGAACTGTTATTGGCACATTCAAAGTAAAGAAATACCACAGTATTTGAAGTTATATGGGGTCAATTATTTGGTGAATGTAATATGATACAATATTATAATTGCTTGGGATTTGGAAATTCCAAAAGAATATGTAAAAGTAAATCAAAATATTACATATAGGGAGATGAACATTAGAATTCAAAATATAAATCAACAGAAATAATGTCTGGAGAATGATGGCAAAAGTTGAAGAAGATTTTTCACAATTGCCAATAACTCATTTAGTTCAACTAAGAATAGAAGTTTCACCATAATGAATTAAATATCGGAACTTCTAGTCAAAGTAGCAGAAATAAAAGAGCCTCAATCAACCAATACACAACAGTGAACAATGAACTGGACATAGAGACAGAAGATTTGTCTGGGGGCTCACAAGAGATCTTTTCTCAAAACCACACCCCTGTTTATAATACACAGTTGAAACTCAAGCAGCAAGAAACATATGTTAATAAAATAGCAGAAATAAGTGATAAAGAAGGTCGTTATGCAACTTTTTTTTTTTGACAATATAATTACAGGAATAAAAATGATTATTAAATTTAGAATTAGAACAATTATTGTATAATGGCAGTAATAATAAAACTAAACAGGATTAAGTTTATTATAACAGATATTACATAAGTTAAAATAAAAGATCTGATAATAGGTAGAGTTGATTTAGTACATAAGAAATAGATATGAATTTCTATGTCTGTTTTCTTAAAATTAAAGACATTTTGACTTTGCTACTAAAGTATCACAAAATGATTCCCCATAGTTGGAAATGATAGAAATGATGAATAGGAAGGAGTTGTGATGATTTAGGGAGATTAAGTTGGATAGACTTAACTTCTACAGACTTGGTAGGCTGGGGCAATCGAGTTGGAGGAAATTGGCATAATCCAGAGACAGAAATAGATATAAGCTTTGCAATGCACAATATTAGAATATTTCTTAAATTCAAAAAACCCTTGATGCCACTGGAGGATCTAAGTGGTCAAAATTAAACTTGGGGACCAGTTTGATTATAGCAGAATCTTTGGATAACTCAAGGTCGATATTAATAAACAACTGTTTAGTCATCAAATCAACAAAAATTACAAGAGTCAATGAAAACATAAGCGCACCAGATTTGGTTATTTGTTCTCCTCAAATAGCATCGAATATGAACTTTGAAATTTCAGAACCAGTGATCATCTTACCACTATAGTCTGGTCAGATTTTATAAACCTATGAATGATTTTTATAAACCAGAATGAGACAGGTGACAGATTGTTACATTTCCATACCAAAAACGCCCAGTGGTTCAACTTTAAACGGCCAACAGATGTTGAACTATCAGAAAAGAAAGTAGATTTATACCAAGAGTTCCATTTAATAATCATGGAGAGTGCCAGGTTCTATATCCCTAGGAAAAAGAAAATTACTAGATGTTCAAGACCTCAACACCCTTGGTGGGATAAGCAATAATCTGCAGTCTTAGATAGAAATGTGAACCTTTCAAAAAAATGCAGAATATCCCACAACAGAAAATTGTACAGAAATGAAAAAGATTGCTGCAAGGACAATGAGAGAATTGCAGGAAAAAAGAAGTAAATGGTATGTGGGGAAATTGAAGTCGGATTCTCCAAAGTGAAAGAGTCAATCTTACTGTTATTAGATATCAAAGCAACTTACGATACTGTCAGAATGCAAAAATGTTTGAGATCTTACACCAGTATAACATTCCATGTCATATGGTATCTGTGATACATCTTTGGCAAACAGGAATATCTATTCACAAGAACCAATGACAAAAAAAATATAGAACCCAGGATAACCAAGTTCAGACTACCTCAAGGCTCCCCATTGTCTTCACTGTCACTCAACATTTATGGCAACTCACTCAAAAATACTGCAATGGGAAAAGTAATGAAAATAAAAGAAATAAAAGGCATAACTTAATAAAGCACATAAACTTGACTCTTATGAACCTAGGACAGTGGCTTACAATTAACCAGAAACGTACAATTCTAATATGTATGTCCTACTTCTGAGTCGTTTGACTTGATGGCACCACATCTGTCATTTACTAGAGATTTAAATAATCTACCAGGATTTTTGTTTGAAATGGAGGAACAAATTTACCAAATACAAATTGGGAAACTGAAACTGAACAAAAGACAAAAATTCCAAGATAGAATCACTCAAATGGAAAGAACAAGGCTCTCAGTTCTTTTTCACAGATGCGTCAGTGAATATTGACAAAAAGGTAGAGGTAGAAATATGTTCTGCTGAGACTGAGACTGGCACAACTGCACACAACATACTGTAAACTTTTTTTTGTTGACAAAACACAGCTGAGCAGGCCTGAACTGATAAAATGAAATCATATAAAATGTAGCAAGGTTGCCATATTGTGCAAGAACTTAACTGAAACCTTCTGCAAAATTAATCATTTTAAAATGTAGTATTTCTAAAACCATTCAGAACTGACCGACGGCAGGATAGGAATCTTTTGTCCAAACTCGTTACTATCACAAATTAAAATATTTGTAGTGAAACCCCTAACACCTTGTACTATGGGTAATCAACATCCATGCCAAATTCATTATATGTGCTTTTTTAACTTTGCTTTTCCCAATTGAAAAAAAAATTAAATACTATGGGAACAAGCTTTTAAAGTACCAAGGTAGATAGATACAATTCAACCCTATATAGACTGTTTACGAAATTCAAAAAATGCTTGTCAGATAGGTTATATTTAAATTATTTTCAGAATACTATTTATGGTTTGTTTTTATGCACAGGAAGTAGGTATAAAACAGCTAAGAAATTTATTATACTTAGAAAAGTGTTAGATATTAATTAAAAACTGAATTATAATAATACAGCAAAGGCACTGGGTGTTTAAACACATACACATATCTCCGGGGAGTAGCAGCAAACTTTGAACATTGATATCATAAATATTATTCCTGATTGAACTAGAAAGAGACAAGTTTTATACTGCAAAATATACATAAAAAACTAAATATATGGTCGATTAATATAAATTATAATACACATTTTCTTGATGCCAATAGAGCATTTAAAACTCAAACTCCCACTCCACCTCAGACAGGCCAGAAAGCATAATCTAAAAGGAATAAAGAAAGGTAAAGGAAAAATAAATTATAAATGTGGATAATCAATTGCGATTTCAAGAACTCCTGATTGATGGCATTTCATCCTAGCAAATGATTTTAGCTTTGGAAAACACATTCTCTGGTAAAAATGAAATGGCATTATGCCTTAAAAAACAACTGACCTAACTGAAAAAAAAAGGCTGGGGGGCAGATAACAGAATGAACAATTTTTTTATTAATGACCACAAGGTAATTCAGAATACTACTTTCTAATTTTCCAGGACTAACTAGGAGATACTCAAAAAATCACAAAAAATATGATGTAAAGGAATACTTAATTTTAAAAATTAGAAATTAATATTTCTTGACGAAATAAATCTTTGGAGTTCCTTAGTTATAAAATGTCCATGAAAATTTAAACAAGAAAGTCATTTGAATCAGATGTCCCCATTTCAAAATGAAAGCGCACATTGCAAGGTCAAGAATTTAATAAATATACAATAGAAACTGCTGTCTACAAGGAAAACCAATGCGATTTTGTTGATGCACAGAAGGAATGAACACTAAAACGCAATTTTAGTGTAAAAAATAACGGAATAAAAGCAGGTCAACGACATAAAGAGAATGGTGTTTGCCACCCAACCTTTGATCGTTCAATTTTAAAATACGCGTGGCTAAAATTAGAAGTTTTACGAAAAAGTTCCACCCAAGATCATAATGCCTGCTTTACTTAACGTGTATCAGAAAAGTAATTCATGGTAACTAAAATTGTGCGAAGAAAGATACCTCTAAGCAAGCATGAGTTGGCCCACCATTATTGAAAAATATTCCATTAAAGATCTATTGGTTTGTAAACTTCCCTAATTTTTAGAATATCTAAAAAACATTAAATATATTTTCACACTCAAGCAAGTGTTTTTATTTATATTAATATGAGCTAAGTACACTTACGTTTTTACTGTTTTATGAAAAGCACCTCACAAGAGTCACAAAGAATTTAATGGATGTCTCGTTCTCAAAAGAAACGAAAACGGAATGAATTTGTGTTCCTTGTCTGCGTGCGAGTGGGCAAAGCGATCGATAAAAGAGCGGGCGATTTAAAATCTGCCGTAAAATTTTAGAAATTACTTCTCTTCCTATATTTTAAACAACCACTCCAAAGATTTTCCTAAACAAAAATAAAGTTAAAGTGTATTTTTTTAAAAAAAGGTGTCACACTGAATCAAAACAAAAATGATTATTAAAGGTTGACATAAGGTAACTATGACCATGACCCGTTTTCGCAAATAGGACTAGATCCGATTTCTATTTTTATTTCAACCGAGAGGAAGTTGAAAAACAGATGGCAGTAATAGTGTAGACACCGTGGATGCTTTTAGAATTATTCTCACTTAAAAACTAACGGCAAAAATTTTAGAACTTGATTGCTGCTGTGTTAATTATTGATTCGGCTAGTTATAAAGAGCAAATTTTTCCAGCATGGGATGCGAAACTGAAATGCGGTAGATGCGCTTTTCGTTAGGCACGGAACACAATGAAAATTATATTTTTCGTTTCCGTCCATTTACGTTCCAATTTATTTTTCTAAAGTGTTTTTCGGTGTGTGGTTAAATACTTTTTTGAAATAAAGGTTACAAACGTTTATATTTAGTTCCAACGTCACAATTATCACCCTTTTTTGTATTAAATATAAAATACCTTTTAAGTTCCGTTTTTTATCTAATTGATATACATATATGTATGTGGCTTTCTTCAGGACATATTTGAATTAATTTGGCAGTACGATATGGGCAATAAAGTAAAACAAGCTGCTCCTGCTATCAAAAACATTATAACATAATCTGTTTTTAGGATAACACTTTCGGAAATTTTACAAAAAGTGATATTAAACATTAATCTGCTTACTTCAAAGTTACTAGAGCAAAATCAAATTCGTTTTATCAGACTTGCGATATTAAACGCATTTTTTTTAAATGAAATTCCGTGTGGCCGGTATATAAGAACGGTTAGGAACTTTTAGGTCCTCGGCTCTATAGATATTTACACGTGGGTTTCGATGTGTCCGGTATTACGGTGTTTTTCGGACAAATGGCTCTGAGTGGAAGCTATCGAGCTAGAAAGATCCAAATGCTTTATTGCGTAAATTCTTACAAAAATTAAGGACTGCAGTTTTAAGTTCCCGTTTGCCTATCTTCTCAATACAATACATAATGGCAACTTGCCACTTGATATAGGCGGAGTAAAAAAGATACCAGCGTAATTTGACAAGAACTGTTAAGTGCGCGGCATCAATACTAAATCTTGAGAAAAACATGAAAAGTCATGATGTTATTCTGAAGTTTATAGAATAAAAATTAAAAATTATAACTCCTGTCAATAAGGTTTTAAACCTGACAATGTATAAGTATCTTATTCAGAACTGGTAAATTGTCTCTTCGTTAAAAAAGATAACAAGCAAAAAATAAGAATTTAAAGCTTAGAACACAATAAACATTTCAACTTTGTATCCGTCTATTTACGTCAAAACTTTTTTGTGTATATTTTTCAGTGTTTTGTTAGATACTTTTTATAAAAAATGGGTTATACACGTTATATTTAGTTGCAGTGTCAACATGATTACCCATTTTTATAAAAACATAAATATGTACTTCCTTTTTTAAGTTCCGTTTTTGTGCGTTAGTTTTTACGTTAAACGTTTACTGGCAGTCCAATGTGTTTCAACTGTTACACAAGGTTTCTTTCTTTCTTTCGCATGGAACACAATGAATTTTCCGTATACTTTTTACGTAAAATCTAATCTACATAAACGAAACTTATAAAGGAAGTACACATTTGTGGTACAAAAATGTGTGATAATGTTAATGTTGGTACCTAACAAAAATACGAAAAAATATAGAAAGAAAAATTAAGTTTGACGTAAATGGACGAAAACGAGTAACGTTACTTTCATTGTGTTCCGCGCTTTACCGTTGTTTGGAAAAGCCCGTGACTCTTTAATCAAAATTCTTATTTGAATCTCGTGACAGATTGGCAAAACATAACGTACTCTATGACTCGTTTAGCTCTAGCTCCGCCCGTTAATGAGCCGTTTCAAATAAATAAGATTATTTCGGCAGAGTATAAACAAGGAACGTTAAATTTTCGTTGTGAAACCGTCGAACATTTTCATCGTCTCAACCCCCCCCCCTCCAAGCAACGTCGCATACAGCAATACGTAATCGTCGCCATAACAGCAATTAGCTATTGACTATTAGTTGGTGTTGGTGAAAATACAGGTGTCCTTTAAATAAATACTTGAAACTACCGGTCATTTTTAAAAGCACTCGAAAGTATTCTATAAGAATTTAAGTTTATTTAAGCTTTTAATTGGCACCAAACAAAGTTGTTCTATTAAAATAAAAAAGGATTTTAATGCTTTTTCATTTAACATAATAAGCATTTTCAAATCGATCCATACAGTAAATGAACGGTAATTTTAGGATATTTATGCTTTGATTTTCAATAACTAATCACTTTTATAATCATTTTCAAAACGGCCGGTCATTTATAAAAGCGATTTATAAGGTCACTTTTATTTAACTTATTTTTAAAAGCATACAAAACTCGAACAGGGTTGCAAATGATATCCAAATGAAGGATATGTTTCGTTGCTTGCCAATTGTCCTCCTTTTTACATATACTAATAATGAAATACAAATTTAAAATTTCTTTAAATTAATCAACAACCATTATTGGACACGCGCCGTTTGCACAGTTCATCTATGCGTATTTACCATGTAAGGGCATTGCCCTAAATCGCACCTAGCCCTTTTTGCTGTATAAGTTGATTTAATATGTCAACTATGATTTATCAGATAGTGTTATGCTGTTATTACTTTGCTGCTGTGGGTGAGATATTTTCTTTTATCTGACCAAACAAGTATTTTGCTGTATACATCAACTGTTAACGTTGTCTGGTAATACTTGTTCTACTACAGCAAAAATTGTTAAAAAATTGCAGGTAAAATGAATATATAAAAATTAGAAACCTTGGCCAGTTTTGAGTCTTTTCTTGGTTAACACAAAGTTGTACATCATGGTACTGATGATTCCGCTTTTGTGCATTTAGAGAGATCTGTGGGAAAATTATTAAGCTTTATAAGTTTCCCTTTATAAAAATCCAGACGCTGTAAACAGGGCGTTTTTTCCTAGTTTTTTTCCGGAATGGTTTGTACGTAGTGGCCGTTTCGGTGCATTGAAGGGTTGAGAAAAAGTGATAGAAAGTAACAAAATGGATCATATTCGGGTGTAGATCCGGAATAATGGGGACGCTTGATGCCCTACAAAAGGCACGGTAAATATGCAATATTTTGCAAATATACATGGACTATTTAAACAATTTTTCGTACTTTAGTAGATTTTAGGGCTCTGATAACAAATCCGAAGTCGGGGAGGTTTCATTTTCGAGATAAACCCCAAATTTAAGGTTATAAATTTCATTTACACAATTTATATATCTCCTTGTTTTCTGTTCTCCAGTTACTTTACAGGAAACTATTGAATATACAATTCAAATATTAAAATTACATATATTTTCCAATTTATAACCGCACATCACTCAAAAATTACTCCAATAAAATTGTGTTGCTCAATTTCTTTTTTGATAGAGTTTTTCTTGACTTTGAATTTTTGAGTTGGCTACCATTGTTATTTGAAGAAGTATAATATGCAGTAAATATTAAATTCGAAAAATTTCATCTAAGTATCAGTTTATTATGGATATTTTTAGTGTCGTGCCTAAAGGGTCCGCATGTCATGCGGCGCTTCATTGAAACCCCGGCTACTAGGGGACCACAAATTGAACAGAATATTCAAAACAAAATATTTTTTCTATAGTTAAAAGAAATCACAGATTTCGGAATTTTTGCAACCATCGGATACGTGGAAATTATAATAATAAGATATCGTAATATATAACCCTATGAAACATTTGGAAGTGACAGTACTTAAATACGTATTTAGATGTAATAGTAAGTCATTAGATAAAAGATTGGAAATGACCGTACTTAATGCACATTTAGATGTAATAGTAAGGCAGCTAGATAACAGATTTACTGCGTTTAAAACAGTTTATTCAACATTTTCAATTCTAAATCCTCAGATATTGGTTAAATTAAATGACTTAAATTTTGGAAAAAGCTCAGTTGTGGTGGAGAAATATTCAATGATTTAAATTTATAAATTAGCAACTGAGCTAATTCAGATAAAATCAGAATTGTATAATACCCCGAGCTCAGATTAACAACTAATCTGTGCCCTGAGCTCAATCGGAGAGATCATTTTCAAAGTTGAAATCAATTAAAAATGCTCTTAGGGCGAGCATGTCTCAAAACGGTCCTAGTTCTCTAGCTCTTATGAATACTTCAAAGGGCTGGAGAAGTAAGTATCGAGGAACTTGGATTGATAATCTTTATCTAGCCGATACAAAAATAAAAGGTCTAGTCTACCGCCAAGAAAACGATTCTTGTACTTTGTTATTATTATTTTTAGTTTTGCCTTAACCAGAGTATAATAATTATTTTGAATTTTTAGTTAATTTTTTGTTTGTGTTTATTATTTTTAGCATACCTCTTACCTATGATCCAAATGTATATTGTTCATATAAAGTCTTGCGGGGGGGGGGCTAAAAAACTCGGCACACCACTGGGTCTTTTGTTAAATAAGTGGATGGGATGATCATCGTGGTATCGCGCTTCGCCACTTAAGCTAAATTTATATTCACTTCGCAGAAATGCGATTAAAGGTTTTTCTCATTAAGCGATAAAAAAATATTTATATTTTTAAATAGTTAGATGTGTGAAAGTATTAAATTTCGTTAACTAAAATAAAAATTATAACCTGAAAAATTGACAATGTGCAATTTTTCCAATTTATAATTTTATAAGTTTTCCTATAAAAATTATTGAAGGAAACAAAAGAGAAAATAAAAAACTGTGTATAAGATTGTGAATTTGGCGGCCTATATCTCGGAAACGAAACGTTGGCGGAACAATATGACTTCGGATTTGTTTTAACTATAACTGCATAACTACCCTAACTTCCTCAAACAACGCTAATATTTCAGAAGATATTGAAAATATGGCTGGCTTGAATTGGAAGCTTCCCGCTAAATAACGTTTAAAGACATCCGTTTTGAGCTAGCAATTTTTTTAAGCAGAGCTAAAGACATAAGAACGGATGGAAATTTTTATTTAAAGATCGACTAATAAATTACTGAAATCTCTCGATTTATAAAACCACATCACTTTGTTCCTTATCACAACTCATAAGGATGAAGCACCAAACTACAAACCGACCACTCTCTGCTCAGCCCGTGGTCTGTGCGGGAAGCTCTGCACACGGACGGAGTAACACGGATCGGCCGTGAGTTTTGAAGTAGTTACCTATCAAAACAAAAACAAAATATTTTGTCCTAGTTTATAGATCTGAAATGTAATCGGGTTCGATGTTCGGATGTAAATTGGAAGTGCTAAAATTCAGTGCTAATTGAAATTAAATTATATGGAGCGCTATTTAAATTGTAGCTCTTTTAGGTGGACAAAGTTGAATATCTTTTCTTATATTCTTTCAGAATTTTACTTAAAAAAAAATGAAAGTAAAAAGGGCTGTAGTTATTTTCGGTTCTCTTATTATATTAGTAATTATGTTTACTATTTATTCTGCCCGTGATTTTTACGCATCTGTCCATGAAAAAGTCTTCTATTATCCAGGAGTTTAAAGATGTAAGTACAAGTTTCTTACAATACCTATATAAGCAAAATAATTAAGTAGGTAAAATTTATTAGAAATAACAGATCAACATTTGGTAGATATAAAATTCACCTCTTTTACGACTTCTGTTAAAAACTACTTATTATTGTTCTTCTGGTCTGTATATTTTGCGTTTAATACAATTATGTGTCTAACTGACCGTAG
>JAUTXW010002583.1:0-90000 GCA_030620095.1 Kuschelorhynchus macadamiae
GTCGAACATTTGTGACAGAGTTGTTAGAATTGTTAACTTATCGAGATATGATACACTTTTTCAAAAAAAGCGTTCGCGGTGGTGTGAGCTCTTGCATTTGTAGAAATCTGAAGTGAATAACCCATTTCTTTTAAATTTTGATCCTTTAAAGCCAACTAAATACATAATTTATTTAATGATGCAACAAATTTGTAATGGCTTACGGAATGTCACAGCACATTCCAACGGGAGATTTTGTTTGGTTAACAGATAAAGAAATCAATGATTTAAATATTATGAAATATTTCTAAAAATCTAATAAGGGATATGTTTTAGAAGTTGATTTAGAATATCCTACAAGTCTACATTCCTATCATAACGATTTTCCGTTTTGTCCAGAAAAACTTTAAACCGCCAAATTCTAAATGCATAAAATTAATACCCAATTTAAATGATAAATCAAAATATGTTATTCACTATCAATTATTAAAACAATGTTTGGAACATGGACTCAAGTTAACTAAAGTTCATAGAGTTTTACAGTTTTCTCAATCTGATTGGTTGAAAAAATATATAGACTTGAATTCAAGATTAAGAAATGATTCAAACAATGAATTTGATTGTAATACTTACAATACTTACAAGTTGGCAAATAATAGTATTTATGACTATGGAAAATGTTGATAGGAGAATTGACGTAAGACTTGTTACAGAGTGGGAAAAAAATAGAAGAAAAGATGGTGCTGAGAATTTAATTGCAAAACCATATTTCAAGGACTTAACAATATTTTCTGAAAACTTGATAGCTATTCAAATGCAAAAGATTCAAGTTACTTACAATAAACCAATATATGTAGGCTTCTCAATATTAGATATATCTAAAACTGTCATGTATGATTTCTTTTATAATTTTTTAAAACCTCTTTATCAGGAAAATATTTCACTTTTATACACCGATATCGATTCGTTCATTTTAGAAGTCACAACTCCAAATATTTATTCTGACATGATAAAAAATATTCACAAATTTGACACATCTAATTATGAATTTAATAATATTCATGAAATGCCTATTACAAAGTCAGTTATAGGAAAATTCAAAGATGAATATGCTGGTGAACCCATTACTGCTTTCTTTGGGACTGGAGCAAAAGCATATTGTATTAAAACGGAAAACAGTTTAACAAAAAAAGCAAAAGGTGTTAAAAAAAGTGCAATTAAAAAGCAGTTGGATTTTATTCATTATAAAGATGTTGTTGAAAATCATTCTAAAACCTTTTGTTCAATGTGTGTTTTTCGATCTAGACAATATACAATAAGACAAACATAATTTTTACAGAGTTAATTAATAAATTGGCTTTGAGTTCCGAAGATGATAAGCGGTATAAAATTCCCTATAGTTTTAATACATTAGCTTGGGGACACCAAGATATTGCTTTGTATCAATGGAATGCAGAACATGAAGATTTAGATATATTTATGTAAATATTATAAGGTATTTAAATTTGTTGTTTTTGAAACCAAAGTTAGTCTTCATAAGTCTTTCACAAAATGTGCTTAGAAACTTTTGACAAAGAAATTGATAACAGTTATTTTAAAACATATGAAAAACGACTTTCCACTTTTAAAAAATGGAAAGGAAAATTGAGACCAGAAGTGTTAGCTGGAGCTGGCTTTTACTATACTTCAATCAATGATATTTGTAAATGTTTTTATTGGGGTATTGAAATTTTTGATTGGTTAAGTTATGATGATCCTATTGTGGAGCATAAGAAATTTGCTAGGAATTGTGATTTAAATAACTGTTTATGGAAAAATAGGAATCGAATAATTGTAACCATTCAAAATAAGTCTTCAAGCTACACATTTTATATAGTATTATTAATTCCTTATTTATGAACTTTTACATATATTTAAATTAAGTATTTTATTGTTATTTTTTTACAACTGCTTTTGCTTTCGTGGTGAAAGTATCTGCTTAACGTTAATAAATTTGGAATATAATTATTAATTTGTTTTAATGACTATCAGTAGATCTCAATTTATTCTTCTTTATTTTATTTTCCAAAATGTTTTTTATGTTCATCATCCCCCTGGCGTAACACAGTGTGAAATATGTTTTTCTAATAAAACAGACGTCACTCTAAGTAAATATTGCAAATTTATGAAAATTGGATTAATTAACAATAGTACAATTAGTTGGATGGAACGAATAAATGGAAATGAACATGCAAGTAAATTTTTTAAAATTTTGTATCATTATCCAAATCGATCTATTTTTGATACAAATTGGATAGAAAGGTTAGAGTTTAAAAATAATCAGTTACAAATTTTAACCCCCAACTGTACCAATTATTATGACGGATTCAAAAATTATTACTTTTCCATCATTAGTGTTACATTAAACTTTGCATTATTTTTATACATTACCATTTTAATTATTTATCTTTATTACAAATTTCAAACTAGAAATCTATTTTTTCATTAATCCATTTTAATCGAAACTTTAAAGAAAGTGGGGATGAGAATATTTAAGTACAAGAATAACACAATATGTTTCAGTCTCGTTTAGTCATTATGAACAACGCCGTGGTTCATAAACCTTTGGAAACGCTTCTTAATTCAAAAATTTATTTTTTAAATAATTCTTTGTCAAAATTTGTTCTTGTTGGCATTAGTTTAAATGATTTTTCTCCAAAAATTGTAATTGGTGGAAAAACTGGATTTTCAATCGCACTAACCGAAGAAAATTGGAAAGACATTTGTGTTCATCAAGGAATTATTGTAAACAATTTCTACTTTCCTCAAGTTGATCAAACCAGTGTGAATATAAACAACATTCATCTGCAGGTTCAGAAAATAAATGATACCCCTGTTCTACAAATTACAAAAGGCCCACACTTCATATACTTAGGACAAGAGTCTTTGGACAATTTGTGGCGATTAAAGGAAATTATTGATTATAGATTATCTATACTTAAAAGGCAAGAATTCAATACATATTTCAAAATATTTCAAAATAATATTTCAGCTGATTGTGGCGACTTGTGTACGCATGTTTATAATATAATAAGTCCAACAGAAAATCCTAACAGTGAAAATGTTTCAACTATGATGGAATTACTTGCTTTATATCCTGAACAAATGGAAAACAAATTGAAGCAAAATGGAACAAAACGAAAATATTACGAAGAAAACAATGAAAATGGATCAAAAAGAAAATATTACGAAGAAAACAATATCTTTTCTGGAAAAGAACAATAAGGTGCATGTGTTAGTGAAGTGGAGCTTTGCTTACAGACAAGCCCGTAGGAGTAACTTTCAGATGTGGTACTTAGATAGACTCCGTTTTGAAAAAAGAATAAATGATTGTAAACTTATTCTAGATTCGATATTATCTGAGAAACATAGAAATAAAATATATTTGACACGTTTTAATAAAAATTGTATTTGTGTTTTACTTAATAAAATTTTAGTTTCCTAAGTGAATTTTATTAATGAAATTAATTAGCACATTAAGACTTTGTAATTTGTATCAGCTAAAGCATAAAGTGAGGAACAGAAATAAAACAAATTTAACTAAAATTTAACTTCAATTTAATTAAACAATATTTTTTTTATCAATCCATGTATTATATTTTTTATCAAGTCCTAACCATTTCACATAAACTTTGTTTCCTTTCCTTCTCAAAATCTTCTCAATAAGATACACATCGGTATGCTTTACTTTTAGTAATTCTTGCTCATAAAAACCACCCAGAATGTCCTGATTATCTTCGTCTTGAATTAAATATGTCCAAGGGTTTGTCATCTTAACTTCTTTAATGTGGAATATCTCATTTGACCAATTTGGTGTGTAACCTTTTGAAAATGCCTCTCGATGCTTGCTTATTCGTACGTGATCACCCACTTTAAACTTTGGAGATTTTATATCTAACGTTTTAGCATGAGTAAATGCAGATTTCAAGATTCTATTTTCATTTGTTTTATTTACTTGTTTTGGCTTCATTCCTATTGAAGAATGTTTTGGATTGTTATAATCTTTTACAATATCCGCTAATATATTAAACCATTTGTAATTTCCTTGAATGCTAAATATTTTCCACATATTATTCTTTAAAGTCCTGTTCACTCTTTCTACTATACTCGCTTTCAAATTGGAAAACGTGCTATAATGGTTAATTCGAAATTGTTGCATCAAATTTTGAAAATTTACATTGAAAAACTCTCTCCCTCTGTCCGTTTGCAAGTTTTTTGGTGGAGTTTTTGCACTGATTAATATTTTTTTCATGGCCGCTGTTACGTCTTTTCCAGATTTAGATTTTACCGGTTCGGCCCAAACATACTTAGAAAATACATTTATGGTAATCAAGATATATTTAAATCCCTTATTAAATTTGGCATAGGGTAACATTTCAACCAAATCAGCTTGAAAAAGATCATTTAACCCTTTCACTACCACCCTTCTGCGTTTGTAGTTTTTTCTAGCAGGTTTATGTAATTCATTAACGACTTGTTGTTTAACGGTTGTCATGACAACAAACTTGTTTATTCAATTTTAAGGAAGTTCACTCTCTATGTTTTGTAATAATTCGAAATATAACTTTTATATGTTTTTTCCCATTCATTCAATTTATCAATTTGTATTGTATAACTTTTTTCATTTAAAACTTTACTAATTTTAGTAATCTCCTTTTCTAACGCATTAAAGGATTTTTTTATCTCTCCAGTTAAGAAAGTAGTTGATCTACTATCACTATTTTTGAATTCCTCCTCTGTTTTATTTAATTCTTGTTCTAATTTCTTAATTACACCGGACATTATATTTTCCAAGGAAATATATTGTTGATTTTCTTCCAAAGTGAGTTGGTCAATTGTTCTACTGTTAAGAATGCTATTTTGATTTCTTTTTTTTTCATCATCTAACCTTTTTATAAAAGTTCTTAATTGTTTAATTTTTTCCTTGTGTTTTTCAATTATTACTTCTCTTATATTTGTTTCCATTATTTTATTAATTTTGTTGATATCATCACTTAATTTTTTGTCTTCCTTTTTAACATGTTCATTTAAAAATTGCAAATCTTTACTTATTTGATTTAGCGTTAGCAACTGTTTATTAACGTTTTCAATTGAGGTATAAAATCCTTAAATCTGGTTTCCATACTTTAAAAAATTTTCATCAAAAAACTTAAGCTTTTTAGCAAAGATTTCATTATTTGTTTCATTTTCACCTAATCTCCTTTTTAAATTATTAATGTCACTTATTCTCTCTTGATTTTGTTTTGAAATATGGCGTCCAAATTTATCAACTGTCATGTTGAGCTTTCATTAAACAATAAATATGATTATATTTGATAGCTGTTATTTATAGTATTACTTTATCTTCTCTTAATTCTTCAATAATAGAGATAATCTCGTTACTATGAGCATTATTTCCCGCATCACTTGATGAAATTAATAAACGTAGCCTATCAACAATTTCGTTTACATTATTCCAGTATACATAGTCTGTATTTGATCTGTTTGTTTTCAAAATTAATCCCTTTCCTGTAGATTTGGCTCTAGTTGTTCTAAACGGAGGTTTTGGTTTGTTAAATGCTGTAACTAATCTTGGCAAGGTTTTTGTCTTTGTAATCCCCTTTCTTTGTAAATATGGTCCTATTATTGTAACATATTTGTGTGATGTATTTCCTTGAACTTGTTCATTTGAATCAAAATTCCTACGATATACATTTGTTTTAGCTAGAATGTTCATGTAATTATCTAAATCTTCCTTCTTATAACCTTTCGGTTCTTTTTTGAAAAGCAATTCGTATAAACCTGGCGTGCCTGTGTACGTTATTCCTCCCACTTTAATGTCTTTTCCAATAATTTCTACCGGTATCTGTGTTAAACCAAAAGAAAACTTATCCGTTTCGAGGTCATGAACTATTCCATAATAATGGTCAAATTTATGTTGTATATCTTTCACACCCTCATCAATATATGATCTGGGTAATTCATGAAAATCTGCTAAGTAATCTTTATATGATGGTGTACCAACATAGGTTTGAATTGTTTTTCTAGTTTGTTCCAATATGTCTGACAAGTTTAAATTTGTTGTTGTGTCACTAGAAGGATCTGAAGTTTCTGCTATAACAGTTGATGACAATGGTTGTACTACAGAAGAGGAAGAAGTGATACTACTGTCATTTAAAAATGTTGGTAGTTCTGTAGGGAGTAACGGAGTTTTTCCTGTTTTCTGAATATTTTTCGTCGGAGTTGATGTTTTATAAAGCTTTGTAGGTATTTTGCAATCTTCATACTTTGAAACTCTTTCTTCTTTTAAATCGAATGGTTCGGATTTACCAATACTTGAAATTAGCTGTTTAAGTGGTTGTGTTATTGGTCTATAAGTTTGTTCTAATTCGGACTGAGCAGTAGAAGTAGCTAATTTCAAGCTTTGATATTTCTGCTTCACGGCTTGTCTCGATCTTATTAATTCTCGAGCTAAACGTTTATCCATGCTGTACAAGTTTTAAATGAAATAAAACTGGAAATTTTTTACTTTTATAAATATATAAAGGAATCGAATTTACTCCTATATCTGCCGTGATTTACTTCACAATCTTTGTCAATTACAAGAAAGCCATATGGATCCATCCAACAGTTAGCACAAATATTTTTAAACTGTTCAAATGTCATATCCAATATACAGTGGTCATTATATATATGTTTTAAACTCAAACAGTCCTGTTTAAATAAAATTAATAAGTTTGCATTTTCTCGAATTAGACGTTTAAGGATTGAGGAATATCCTTGAAAAATAAAAAAACAATCGGTGTTTCTATGCCTTCCATGCGTGAAATAGTCCCTAATAATAGATTGATCATGACAAGGAATATCATCAAAAATGATAACGGAATTTGGCTTTATCTCATGAGGTGAAATAATGTTCTCATCGCTATCATATTCAAAGTATCCAATTTCTTTCATAGGCTTTAACAACTTTCTTAAATATTCATATTTTGGTTGATCTAATGACTTTGAATAAACATAGACATTTTCAAACCTAATTCCATTAGGATGCTCGAGCAGTGTAAGCATAACGTTGGTTTTACCGCTACCACTGCAACCAACTATAAGCCCTCTTTTTGAACCACCGCAAAATAAGTCACCATGCTTTCTCAACTGTTTACTTAAAATTTTTTCGTCATGATTATTCACTGGTAATGAGAATTTTTGTTTTTCAATCCTCATTCTTAATCACACTAGTAAATATTTTTAGCTGTAAAAGTATTTATACCAGAAAAATGTCAATGTGCTTTTAGTATAAAAAGAACTTCAATGACTGTGGGTCGTCATAAGTTGAAAAAAACTATTAAAACACGTAATAGAAAAGGCTCTGGTTTAGTAAATAAATTAATTAGTAAACTACCTTTCGAAGTTCATATACCAGGATATAATTATTGTGGTCCCGGCACCAACTTGGAAAAAAGATTAACTAGAGGTGACGTTGGTATAAATCCATTGGATTCCGCTTGCAAAGAACATGATATATCTTACTCTCAGACTGAAGATTTATCAAAAAGACACATATCGGACCAAATATTATAAAAAAAAGCCTGGGATAGGGTAAAAGCTAAAGATTCTTCTATTGGTGAAAAAATTGCAGCTTTAAGTGTTGCAGGAATAATGAAGGGTAAAAGAAAGTTCGGTTTGGGATTAAAAAATACAAAAGGGGGTAAACTTAAATTGAGAAAAAAACGTATCATTCGAACACCCAAAAAAATTGGAGGATTTCTATCTCTTTTGTTTCCCATTCTTGGCTCCCTGGGTGCGCACTAGGTGGAGGCGCGGCAGGAATTGCTAAGGCAATAAATGATGCTAAAGCAGCTAAACAGCAACTAGAAGAAATACATAGACATAATATTGCAATGGAAAATGCTTCTAAAGAAGGCAAAGGATTATATATTAGACCATATAAAGGAAAGGGACTATTTATTAGACCTTATAAAGGAGGATCCGTCAAAATGAAAGCAATCAGACAAAAAAAAAACTCAAAATAAGTTTTCCAAAAAGAGCACTTACGAACAATGATATTATTATATATGTAAAGCTGTTAAAAAGAACTGGCTTTAGAGGTGTTTTTATGGTCGATGAACTTCCAAAAAAAATTAATCTGAAAGAATGTGGTATTGTAAATTTGGATAAAAAACAAAATAAAGGATCTCATTGGACTGCTTATATTAAAAATAACAAAAATGTAATATATTTTGATAGTTATGGAAATTTAAAACCACCTTTTGAACTTCTCAAATATTTTAATTCGAATGGCAAAGTGGATGTATTTTATACTTATGAAAATAAACAAAAATTTAATTCATATAACTGTGGTCAACTATCCCTAAAATGTTTGCAAAAAAATATATAAACTCATTATTTATTGTAATATCTCATTCATAAATAAACTGCAATGTCTACCACAATTGCCATATCAGGAAACAGTTCTGTTTTGTCTGCTGATTTTAATCCGCCCATATATTTAGAGGATGAAAAACAATATTAACTGGGTTTAGCTGATTTTGAAACGTTTATGACTATCCCCAATATAAATGGAGGATATAATAAATTTTATATAGATAATAAAGTAATTGTTATTCCCGACGGAACTTATGACATTACAGATATAGAAACATACAAGAGAAAGTATAGAAGATTTATTTCCGAATGAAAAAATTTTTTTTCTTTTAAAAGCAAATGTTAATACTCTAAAAACTTTTTTAATGTGTAGTAGAATAATTGATTTTACCAAGGAAGATTCGATAGGAAAAATGTTGGCTTTTAATAGCAGGATACTAGAAGCTATGAAAGAGGAAGAATCAGATAATGTTGCAAAAATAACTAAGGTGAATGCTATTTGTAATGACTGTAATATTTGTGTTGGTTCTTACAATAATGGTAAACCTGTTCATATTATTCACCAGTTTTATCCAACTGTAGCTCCAGGGTATAAAATAGTTGAATCTCCTTTGCCCATTTTGTATTTTCCAGTTAGCGTCAAAGCAATTAACAATATAACAGTTAAAATAGTTGATCAAGACGGAGAACTTATCAGTTTTAGAGGAGAAACTATAACAGTAAGGTTACATTTACAAACAAGTGAAATATAAAATGGTTGTTAGATATAATAGAGCCCTTGGGATGAGACTTGCCCCTACCACTATCAACAAAGTAAAAACTTATAAAAAGAAAAAGCCTAAACAACAGTTCAGTATCAAATCCAACACCAACAAGTTAAGACGAGATAATCGTAAATTTCTCACATCCTTGGGTTTCACTGTTTTAAAATAATGAACATATTAAACGTAAACGAAAAGCTTTATGTAGACAATTCCATCGTCAGTTCTGAGCTTAACACATATCAACCATATATTTCTTCAAAATTCGATTACAATGATGAAATAAGGATCCCAATTCAAGAACTCGATGCTTACACTCTACCATCAGATAGTTTACTTTATATCGAAGGAAAATTAACTAATACAGAAGGTAAATATAAGAAAGAATTGCTATTTATTAACAATGGTATAGCCTTTTTGTTCAGAGAAATCCGCTATGAACTAAACGGAATTACTATAGATTCAATAAGAAATGTTGGATTAGCATCAACCTTAAAAAGCTACCTTTCTCACAATACCAACGAAAGTTTAAAACTGGAAAATGCAGGTTGGTTTCCACATAGGAAAGAAGGTGATACAATTTTAGTTGATAATGATGGAAAATTCTCCGTATCCATACCACTAAAAATGCTTTTAGGATTTTTTGAAGATTTCAGAAAAATTATTATGAATATGAAACAGGAATTGGTTCTTATTAGATCAACTGATGATTTAGATGGTGTTATTTTCAAAGAAGATCCGGCACACCTTGTTACTGCTCCTGACACTCCATTGGTTACTTTCGATAAAATTTATTGGAAAGTTCCTCACATTCTAGTTGATATGCCACAACAACTTGCTCTATCAAAAATATTAGAATCAAATAAAGATATATTGATAGGATTCAGGAGTTGGGAACTTGTTGAATATTCTTCTCTAACCGAAACAACCCGTCACACATGGCCGGTAAAAACAACTAGTAAACTAGAAGCTCCTCGTCATGTTGTGATTGGCTTTCAAGAAAACAGAAAAGGGAAAATTGTTAAAGATATGAGTAAATTTGACAATATTACCTTGTCAAATATTAGAGTATATTTAAATTCTGAAAGATATCCTTATCACGATTTGTACTTAAATTTCGAAGAAAACAAATTTTCTGCTTTATACGAAATGTTTGCCAACTTTAGACAGTCTTACTATGGTGTTCCAAATGAACCCATTTTTAATCCTGAACAATTCAAAAACATTAGTCCTATTACACATATTGATTGCTCCCATCAAAAAGAAACAATTCAAACGGGATCCGCAGTAATGAGAATTGAATTTGAGACACACAATGCAATTAAAAAAGATACTTCTGCTTATTGTCTTATTTTAAATGACAAATTATTTAGCTACAACCCTCTTACTAAAATTGTGAAACAATTATAAACTTTATCCCCACTATTTTCATATTTCGATTTAATTTAAAGAAATTTTCAAAAGCTTTTAGTTTTAGTCATGACATCAAAACTACAACTACAAATTGAAAAATTTATTTTTAAAATTAATCAACTGAAAGAAGAAATTGCAAATTATTCAAGTAAAAAAAGTCTCATTAAAAAATTTGCTGCTTTGAAAATATGAGATTGGTTATAGATATTCAAGGATTCAAGGATGAAAAAAATAAATTTATACCGAAAGAGCTTGCAGCTTTTGATGGTTATGAAATGACTCATTACATTTTTAAAAAGCCTTTTCCAATGGAGTTTCTTTCACCTGATTGTCACAAGCAGGCGGTATGGTTAACGAAAAATTATCATTGTATACATTGGAATAATGATTTACTCCATTACATCATTTCCCAAAAATAATTGAAACACTTACGAAGAAAGCAGATTTTGTTTTTGTAAAAGGAAGCGAAAAAAAAGGATTTTATACAGAAATATTCTAAAAAGCCTGTGATTGAAATAGATGAACAACCAGCGCTAAAGCTAATGGAACCAAAATGCTTCTATCATTCAAAATCACCTTGTATGTGTGCTTTGACAAATGTGTTATTTTTATATGACAATTGTTTTATGAATGAATAAAAATATAAAAAAACTTAATTACCTTTTTATTTTGCATTAACCAACCATGATTGAATACAATTAATATGATACCTTAAATCTAATTTTCTAATTTCATTTAAAAGTTCATACTCATTTTTATATTTTAAATAATCATTACAAAATTTAGCGGCTAATTTACATTGTTCCATTCGATCTATATTATTAACATATGCTGACAAATCTTGTGCTTCTGCGTCTTCTTCGCCTACAATTGATAAATATTGGAAGTATGCAGCAGATATAATAAACTCTTCATACATTTCAGTAACCATTTGCTATTGTAAATATTATTAAATTTATTCTTCCTTTTCAATTTCTTGAAGAATAGTATCCTCGTCAATAAATTGCTTCAAGTCTTTTAAATAGTAACCAGAGCCAATATCTTTTAGATCTTGAATAAGTTGAAAAAAATTTAATGTTTCAATGTATTTGTTGCAACAGAGGGCAGCCTTTACGAATTCCGCAGATTGATTACAATAAAAGTCTATCCACTCCGGACCACTTGCCATACAATATGAGAAATAGGTTTTTGAAAGATTACTAAATTTCTCCTCTAATAATTTAACTGCAATCAGCAACTCAGCCATTTCATTTATTTAACATAATATTTTAAATATGTAGGGGGACGTCTCTTGCGAATAGGATTAACTTTCCTTGATAATACCCGTTTTTTATCTTCGTATAATTGAAACCTCTTTTGGGTTGCAATAATAGCAGGTATAAATTGGCAATCTTCTCCTATAAATTCTATTAGGTGGCTTAATTCTCCTACAAAGTATGATTTCCCAAATGTATTGAAAAACGTAGTAAGGCTTATAATTCCTTCTAAATAATCATCACAACAGTCAATTGCTTCCAAATAATCTCGTTTCAGTGGATAAAACAGCTTGGTGTATTCATCTTTCGAAATCACTTCAAAGAAATTGAGATATTTAACTTTTAACTGTCTGATAGTTGTAGTTAATTTTTCGCGATTACACATAATTCACTTATTACTTGACACATTTTTTCTTTTTGTTTTATACAAAATTGGTGGAAAAATTCAAAAATAACTTTTTACGCAACTCGAGCACAGCTTAGTAAATGTGCCTCGGCATACTAAAATTATCATGATGCACCTATTTATAAGACTTAAGAATGCAAAATCAAATGTGGGAGAACAAAGAGAAAAAATTAAAAATATGATGCGAATGAGAATAAAAGGGGAGGAAGTTAAGAATGAGGGACATGAGAGAGAGGAAGAAGAGGAGGAGGAGGCGCTCCCCTATTATAACTACTTGTTTCATTTCTAGCCACTCCTATATATATATATATATATATATATATATATATATATATATATATATATATATATATAGTATGTTTATCTAAAAATAATTTGTTTATGCTTAAATTAACACTAAATACCTTGCAAGCAGTTTTAAGAATCATATTTTCTTTCCTGGTTGCATGTAGAGCAGCTTGCAAGGACATCTCTCAGAATTGAAACAGGACTATTTTGTCTATGGCTAACTCCGGTAAAAAAACTACCGCTAGTACGAAAATTTAAATACAAAGTAAACATTATTGGTAAAAACCTATGTGTATTAAAAGAGTTATGTACAAAAAACTTAAAAATAAATGAGACAGAATTGGATACCTCGTGGCTGACCTAGACTAAAGACTAGACCTAGAGATTTAATATTTGGAGGAAATATTCCTTGAGTACCCTGGGGGTGTACCAAGGAGGGATTTTACAAAATTCCATCTGTAAAGGGGTGTTAAAATTCTTATGAAGAAAAAAAAAATTTTTTTTAACTTGACAACTTTTGTAAATATAGTCTTTTAAAGAAATAAAGTAACACGTGTTTCATTATTTTTGAAAATTCATCTTTTAAGAGTAAGAGAACGGGGGGTGGCAAAACAATACAGTGACTGACTGACTGACTGATAAACAATGCACAGCTTAAACCGGTGGATCAAGAAATTTAAAATTTTGAGGAAATATTCTTTGAGTACCCTAGGGGTGCACAAAAGAGGGATTTTAGGTGGTAAAATTTGTATTAAGAAATAATTCTTTTTAAGTTATATTTTGTAAATATAATCTGTAAAAGAAACAAAATAATACATGTTTCATTATTTTCGAAAATCCGTCTTTTAAGGGGGTGGCAAAGTTCGTATAGAGAAACATCGATTTTGTCGTATCGGCTTGAAACTTTCCAGGCATATGTAATTAGAATGACAATACAATAATTTTATGCCATCGAGCTGATTCGATTGTAATTCGATCTTTTAAACATATATAGAAATATTTTTTACATCACCCCAAAAAAAAAAAGACTTTAGCAGGCCGAACCAAAACGAAATCCGATTTTTAAGACACAATATTTGTATTACCTTATCATCAATGTGCGCGATGTCGCAGGCGAGTTGATTTATATATAAATGTATGTCTAGACACATGCCATTTTTAATAAATATCTTAATAATAACCAATATATTAATTTATTGGGGTAGGGGTTAAACCCCTCCGCTCAGAGCCAATTTTACTTCTACTAAAATGAAATGTAAGGATCAATTCCGTGTGAAACAGAAAGCGAAAACCAGTTTTTCTTTGTTCTTACTTGTTGATTTTTTTCAACTTCCCCTTGACAAATAGATTTGGTGAATTTCTAATAATTTTAATGTAAATCTAATAGTATTATGTACATTTTCAGGGGAAAGTTTAAACCTTCGGACCAGAAGCAATTTCTATATACGCCACTGATATTAACGAATTTTACAAAAAAGTCTAGAGACTGGACTATGCCCACAACCGGTGCTTCTGTCCTACTATTATAGAATATTTTACCTCATACAAAATTGTTCTACATTCATTTGTTTTATGCTGAAATCGAATAATTTATATCCTAGACAATTTCTCTAGAACTGTCAAAGATAGCTATAAGGTATGATACATGTTTTACGATTAGAATTGTTTATATAATACAAATTTTGAAACATATACCAGGGTGTTCTATTTGAAAAAACTAAATTGATAGATAGCTATCCCGGTTAAATCAGATGCGAAAGTAGTTGACCACCAAATGGTAACAAAATTTAGAAAAAACAGTTTTTTGATACGACTTTTTTTCGTTTACTTTTAATGTTTAAGTGATTTGTGTATATGGTTTTTATCGAAATCGCAAGTGAATGGGGTTTTTTCCAAAGGCAAATCCAATAATCTTCCTATTGTTTTTCTACAATTATTAAATTTTTTAGGTACCTACACAATAAATTTTCTAGCTATTATTATTATTATTATTATATTTTTTTCATTGTGTAGAACCAGCATGCATTCCGTCCGTCTTTGTGGGCAGTATATAATGACCTCGTCGTTATCGCCTACGCGGCCAAGATTCGTGAATTTATGTTTGGTATTAAAAACATTTTCACGAATAATATTGCTGCCATCCCTGCAAACACGTAAAGCCACGCCCAATTTTCAATTTTTAAAAATACAAATAAATTTTCGAATAAAAAAGTTTCGTTTTATCGAGTTTTTTATCTTTGGCTATTATAAAAAAGTGCGAAAACCTAACCTAACCTAATCTAAAGCTAACCTTGACCCAACCGGCCACGCCCAAACCATAATTTTTATGAATACAAAGGATAGTTTCAAATAATGAAGTTTCGTTTGGGCGAGTTATTTTACTTCAGTTATTACAAAACCGTGTGAAAAAACAATATTTTTCAGAAAATTGCCAAAAATGGTAATAGAAAGAGTGAAAAACATCCAACAATCTCGTACAATAGAAATTTTAAGCTTCGAAAAAAAAAATGGTAAAAAATAAAATTTTGAGATGGAATTTTTTGCTTATTTTTCCCGTACTAAGAGTCCAAAAATACGTCCGATGTTTTTTTTTTTTTGAAAATCAAATATTTTTATGAGTGTTCCATTTCATTCATGTAGGAAAAAGTGGAAAAAAATAAAAAAGTACCGTCTCGGGTTATTGACCACCCGCTGAACCCGAATCTTTTTTTTTATCTCGCTCCGTTGAAGACCTGTCAAAATGATAGCTGTCAAACTGTGACAAAAAAATGTAATTTTTTTGTTACTGTTTTGGTTTTCTACAACCGACTATTAACTTTTTTTCGATAATGTCTTTGTTTTTCGCGTAATCCCTATTCTTAAATAAACTCCTGCATTTAAAGCATATAAAATAGTTATTTTTAAAATAATATGTCTTTTTGTGAGAACAGATTAGTTATAATCATTAAGTACATAATTATTTCTAAAATATGTACTTTCGGGTGGAAAAAGCCAAAAATATTTTTATATATTTCTTTATTCTATATTCACAACAAATGTAGTGAAAATTTTAAATTCTAAAATCCAAGCCCATAATATGTATGTTTGTAAGTATGCTTAGGAAATGTAAAAATATCTAATTTTGTATTTACGTTTTAAAAGCAAATAAAAAAGAATAAAAATATTATGTTTTTAAAACGTGTAGATTATTTTTACAGGAATATTAAATATATTTTTAATATATTAATTTGCGCTACTTAACGATTATTTTTTAAATTATACATATTAAAAAAAATATCTATATAATAATAAAAAGTGCTAACTAGAGAGCAGATCCCATATTTCTTTTAGGTTCAAATAATATATGAATAAAAGAGTAAAAAATTAAAACTGCATTTTTCTGTTGCATCTAAATCCTTGTAATGAAATATTACATAAATATAAAATAAGTCGTTAAGTTCATTTAGAGTTATATTTGACGAAGACAATAAAAACCATCATTACGACTTCCGTAATAATATGGATTATAGAGATAATGAATACTATTTTAAAAGTAAACAATTTTTATATATATATTTGTCCAAGTGATTAACTGTCCATGCCAACACCTTTTATTTTGTGTAAGAAACTCTCTTTAAAATATATTATCGAAAATGATTTTCATACACACGAAGCACTTGCATCAGTATTTCGACAGTATTTGTTTTGCAATTGCGATCACCTGGTAACCTATTAAATATTTTATCATTACTGTGTTAACCAAGCGTTATTAAAGAATATTTATAGTATGTAGAGCTAATGTTTTTCGAAACAAATAAACGCAAAGATCACCATACTGTCTTAAAAAAATCGATGAATTTCCCTTACTCAGAACTTCCTTCGTTATGATTATTTCCTTTTATAACAAATAGTAAAGTGTAATAAAGAGTAACCCAATGTAGTTTTGCACATGGTCATTTAGTATATTGTCTTTTCAAACATTTTTAATGGGCCCCATTTTGTTTCACCATATTGGAGTCGTACCAATATTTTACCAGTTTCTACTTATACCACACTTAATTTTTGGGCATGATTTAAAATAAATTAAATAATTCTTGCGCAAAATTTTAAATCAATCTATTAAGTAGTTTTTCTTGCTGAATTTTTGAATATTTTTACTAAGCCGCCATTTTGTTTCGTCATCTTGGATTCATACCAAAATTTTACCAGTCGATTAATACATAATACTCGATTTTCGTACAAAATTTGAGGTAAATTGGATACGTAGTTTTTTAATGATAATTTTCTTAACATTTGACTAGGCCACCATTTTGTTTCGCCATATTGGATTTTTACCAAAATGTTACCAGGTCATCCCCATATGACTTTTAATTTTTGACCAAAATTTGAAGCCAAACGGGTAAGTAGTTTTTTAGCTACGCCGCGAACAGACAGACCGACTGAATTGAGAAAACATGTTTTCCCATCTAGGGACCCAGACACGTAAAGATCTGAAAAAATCTGGTGGTGATTTTTTCACGACTTCAATATATCCCTTTTATGAGGGAAGTAAAAATGCAAACTTAGGGAGACCGGGCAATGAAAATGCGCTTAAGAATTCGTATATTTGCTATAAGGTGATTATTTATTTTTGAGGAATCATGTTTTGTGAATCTTGCTTTTGGACTAACTATAAACATAATATGCAATAGAAAAAATGCCCAAGTTCGCTATTGAGTGAGAATCATTATAAACTGCTTTTGAGCGAACAATATAACGTTGCGAAATTTTAAATCGATATGCTAGTTAAAAACAAAATGACTGTGTGGCCAGCAAGGCCGGATTAAGTACTTGTGGAGGTATAGGCTATAAGCATCAGGGGTCCCTAAGCCAAGCGAAATTTTGAGAGGACGTCCTTTAGAAATAAATGATGACTAAAAAAGGTAATCACGCTTTAAGGAGTTGAGGGCTCTTTTTGGTCCCGCAAGTCCTCCGTCTTGTATTTTGCTGATAAACTGATTCTCCTCTGGTCTATGCCTAGCGCGGCCCTCTCCGCATGTGGGCTCTATGCCTATTCAATATATCACCGCGAAACAGCGCGCCAGATCTGTGCCGTGCCTACGAAGGGACCTGGGAATATAGCCCCTCTTTTAACCCCAGGCCTGCTAGCTATTATATTAGTTTATTAAAATACATCTAAATTAAATTATTTGGAAATTTGGTGGTTAGTTGATTCAAAAAGATTATTGTATTAAAACTTACTATCTATATATTTTTGAATATGCAACAATATCTAACAGTTTACTTGTAATATTTATAATCGTTCTGCATCAATATAGTAGGCGTCGCAGTCCTACAACACAGGAGAAATTGTCGACCTTGTTTCTTGACCTAGAAAATTCAAGACACACATAAGACAAGGACGTTAAAACGCTTAAGCGCTCCAAAACGAGATCACATCTGAGCGTGCGTATTGCACATTTGATATTTATTTTGTTGTACGGGGCTGTGGAAAAAATGTCACTCGCCGACAGGCTTTTGGTGAAATCGTCTTGTTGGTCTATTGAATATTGAATAAGCATACATTAGACAAGTCGTTAATAAAGTGTAAACATGTAGTTTTAAAAAATGAATAGATGATATTGCGCAATGCTGCTTTTTTTACATTTGCCAACTTTCTGCTAAATTAGTCGAAGACAAATTAGTTGGCGGAGTTAATGCATGTTTAGATCCAGAACAGGAATTTTAATATGTAGATAAGTATGTATATATACATATATATATATATATATATATATATATATATATATATATATATATATATACTAGAGGCTAAAACTAAACTTCGATGACATACAGTACAAAAGATAATAAATTATTATGTTCAGCAACGTTATTGTCTTTCTCTTTAAGGTTTTCTCCACTAGGTAAATCATTATCCTGATAAACATTATCCTAATTGTACTGGCAACCTTTACTTTGTTGGGCAGTTTATTAAATATATTAATTTTAGTATACTACGAAGATTTTCTAAAGAAAGCGGACTTAATGGATTGATAAGACGAGGTTATTTCGACTTCTGATCTGATACTGGATATAGGAATTCCTTGGGATGACCGCTGGTAATAGAGTATCAAGTCAGGCGAAGATTTCGAATGTTATCTTGGTAATCACAAATGTCGATTTAGCTCTTATTGGTGACGCTGGTGTGGTTTTGTTTGTTTGTTAAGTTTTGGCACTTGGTTGTACTTGTCTCTTAACTAGTTGTACTTATGAGGAACTTAAGTCAGAAACACTTGTCTAAGTTTTGCCAAACTCGATTTTGCTTTAGCTGTTATCCCAAAGAATTCCCTTTTCTCTATATTTATAATTCTGCCGCGCTAATACCCTTTTTCTTTTGATTTACATACATATATATATATATATATATATATATATATATATATATATATATATATATATATATATATATATATATATATATATATATATATATATATATAGATATATTATATATATATATTCTGAAATTTTACTTCTAGTGTTAAATGTACTTACCGTCAATCTTATATTGTCCTCTATATACAGTGTGTATCAGTCAAATAGAGCCGATAATAAATAAATGGTAGCGTGTTAGAAAATACGTTTGGATGCATCGATTGGTATCTTCAACTGTTTCGGAAATATTAACATTAAAAAAATAATATTATTTGATTACAGAAATTCGCTACAACACACTTAAAAACTAATAAGCAATATTGTTTATTTCTTGATAATGTAAAAAAGTCAATTTAGGAATTGTATATATATATATATATATATATATATATATATATATATATATATATATATATATATATATATATATATATATATATATATATATATATATATATATATATATATATATATATATATATATATATATATATATATATATATATATATATATATATATATATATATATATATATATATATTCTAGGGTAAGATGATTGTTTTTTTGACGTATTTTATTATTGTCGTACCAACAATTTTTCATATAATTTTAGATTTGAAAAAGACGAAAACTGGTTGAAACGTCATCAGACTATAATATATGTATGTTTTAAAAAAAGAAGTAATTTTCTAATTATTTTCAAGTAAACCACTGACCGTAAACCAAGAAAAATAAAACTAAAATATATCTATTACGAAAAAGGTCAAAGAATCGAAAATCATAAAAAATATATTTATATATATATATATATATATATATATATATATATTTTTATTTCAATTTTCTTGATTTAAGGTCAATTTAAAAAATTTTACATATACTTTAAATCCTATATTTGCCCATAAACATGATGTAGTTAGACAACGTTTCGACCGCACTTCGGTCTTTTTCAAATCTAAAAATGGAGAAGGGCGTAGAATTCTAATTTAGTATTTTTACATTTAATATTTTATTTTGTTAGTATTACCTTAGAACGTAAATTATTAAGGAAAGTACATTTATTTTTAATTTTATAAAAATGGAAAGTGAAAATTTTCCTTCTTACCTCAATACGTAGGATTATTCAAAACGGCACAAGATGTCACATTTCCACATATATACATACACATCGATACAATTAAAACACACGTATTATGTTAAAACATTAAGATAAGACATCACATTGGTTATTCCAGTATTGAAATATAAAATTTACTCAGGTTGTTGACGTCCTTCTTATCGTTGATGGCATTTTTAGTTTTTTGTATTTTGACCATCTCAAAAAATTCTCTTTTTTTAGTTTGCGGTTCGGA
This sequence comes from Kuschelorhynchus macadamiae, assembly GCA_030620095.1. Lineage (NCBI taxonomy): Eukaryota > Metazoa > Arthropoda > Insecta > Coleoptera > Curculionidae > Kuschelorhynchus > Kuschelorhynchus macadamiae. Next base: position 20,253 of record JAUTXW010002583.1, read on the forward strand.
TTTTAAGATTTTGGTGTTACTATAATCAAAGGTAACATACAAAAAAATTAAATTGGACCCCACAAACCAATACCAAAAAAAAAATAACGAACTAATTGATTTTTGGGAAAAAAAACAATTTATCTCTCCAAATACTGCTAAAAACCTCAAAATTCGAAACGCCGTGCCACCAAAAATATACGGATTACCAAAACTTCATAAAAAAGATATCCCATTGCGCCCAATAGTTTCTTGCATACAATCCCCATACACCCCTCTATCAAATTACTTAAAAGGTATCCTCAGTAATATTATATACAAAAACAACTATTATATAAAAGATTCATTTCAATTTAAACAAAAAATAAAAAATATAAAAATTCCAAAAAACTACCTGCTAATCTCGTTAGACGTAATATCCTTATATACAAATGTACCCATACTTGCAATAAAAGCAATAAAAGAAAAGTGGTCAGAAATTAAAAATTATACAGATATACCACAAGAGGAATTTATCAAAGCAGTTGAATTAACCCTTAACTCCACATATTTTTTATATGAAGATCAGTTATATCAACAAACAGAGGGATGCGCAATGGGTGCCTCCATATCAAGCGTTGTAGCACAAATAGTAATGGAATACCTGGAAACAAAAGTATATTAAAAAATCTAAACATCGACATACCATTTTTTTACCGTTATGTTGATGACTGCATTACTACAATACCAGAAAATCAAGTAAATAATGTCTTAACTACATTTAACGAATTTCATAAAAGCTTACAATTTACAATTGAAGTCGAAAAAAATAACAGAATTAACTTTTTAGACTTAACAATACACCATATAGGCGAAAATATGAAAACTGAATGGTATACAAAATCAACTTGGTCTTCTAGATACTTAAACTATAAATCGAACCACCCAAATTCCCAAAAAAAATCCGTAATTGTAGGTTTAGCAGATCGCGCCATCATGCTCTCAGATCCTGAATACCGGAAGCAAGCCTTAGAAAAAGCCAGAAATGCTCTAAAAATAAATAATTATCCCGAACATCTTATAAACAAAACCATTAAAAGTAGAATCCACAAATTTTATAACTCGAACGACAGAAAAAATAATCAGACTTCAAACACAAAAAAATTTATATCTTTACCCTTTATAAACGGCTTATCCCAACCACTTCAAAAATTATTTAAACAATATAATATTCAAACTTGTCACAAGGCTTCCAATCTACTATCAAATAATTTTTCCAGATTAAAATCCAAAATCCCAAAAAACAAAAAAAGTAATGTTATTTATGAAATATGCAAAGATTGCAACAGTGTGTACATAGGTCAAACTAGCCAATACTTGGAAAACCGACTGAAGGGTCACAAGTATGACAAAAAAAACGCGACGGCTCTAACAAATCATGAAAATTCAAAAAAACATACCTTTGATTATAGTAACACCAAAATCTTAAAATCCAAACCGCAAACTAAAAAAAGAGAATTTTTTGAGATGGTCAAAATACAAAAAAGTAAAAATGCCATCAACGATAAGAAGGACGTCAACAACCTGAGTAAATTTTATATTTCAATACTGGAATAACCAATGTGATGTCTTATCTTAATGTTTTAACATAATACGTGTGTTTTAATTGTATATGTGTATGTATATATGTGGAAATGTGACATCTTATGCCGTTTTGAATAATCCTATATATTATAAGAAGGAAAATACTTTCCATTTTTATAAAATTAAAAATAAATATATATATATAATTTACGTTCTAAGGTAATACTAACAAAATAAAATATTAAATGTAAAAATACTAAATTAGAATTCTACGCCCTTCTCCATTTTTAGATTTGAAAAAGACCGAAGTGCGGTCGAAACGTTGTCTAACTACATCATGTTTATGGGCAAATATAGGATTTAAAGTATATGTAAAATTTTTTAAATTGACCTTAAATCAAGAAAATTGAAATAAAAATATATACCCAAACTGGTCAAAGAAAAATTAAACCAATATATATATATATATATATATATATATATATATATATATATATATATATAAAGGGAAAAGGATCGATATGAAAAAACTTGTTGTAGTTGTGCATATCCAGAGTAGGCTGAAATCCAGTGCAAAATTCGGCATTTATACTTTGGATAGTCTTTAAAATACTGTAAAGTTCAGGCCAATGCAGATGATATGCAAATGTACTAGTATTTTAGTTACTAGGACATGATAAACGCATCAAACCTATTAAACGAAAATTTAAATATATTGAGACAATATTTGTTTTCAGATCACAATCTAAAATGATTCCTTCAGAATAACTTTTGTTAATATTTAGCCCAAAAAGTAAAAGATATTTGTTAAAACAAAATATGGATGCTAATATTAATGGTGTTGTGCTTTCTGTGGTTACCTGAGCAAATAATTGGGGTATTGTGAAGATACGGGGCACGGAGCACGATTTAGAGAAAATTAAGATATATATTTTAAAATCATGATTGTCTTTGAAGATATTATATAATAGCCGCCATATTCTTGACTTATCTTTACGCAAGATGCGTCGTGATGCTAATTTTTCCAAACTTGAATTATTGTGATTTCCTATACTTTTCTATTGTTTCTTTATTCTATTGTCCAGACGCAGAAGAAAAAAAACCCTTTTTAAAAAGTCCAAAATACTTGTACAAAACTCATCTAAAGGACCCATACACGGTCAAACACTTTGCGCAAACTTTTGTTGTCCAACACGGCGTTGTGTAATCAGCTAAATTTTAGCTTCCTCCTACACGAGACCAATTTGGGTAAATTTTAAGGGCCCCATACACGATCAAACAATTTGCGCAACGAAGTTTGTTGTACAAAACATGTTGTTTGTGTATGCCTATGTTTGATCTGTTGCACAATAGTTTGTGTAAATTCAAACCTGCTTGAAATTATTTGTGCAACCCTCGCCGTTGCGCAGCAGGTTCCAATATGTATGTATATGAGGTACAGATTGCTTCTGGGGGGGGGGTTAAACTTTCTCATCAAATCTGTTTGTTAAGGGGAGGATACAAAATTTCAACAACTCCCTACTGTTTTATACTGAATTGTCCTTACTTTGTACTGCTTATTTCATTGCGGCTCTAGCGGAGGAGGTTTTAACCCCCTCTACAAATTCCACTGGGTACATTTACTTCTTGCTCTCTAGTGATTTTTTGTATTTTATATTTAAATTGCATCATCTACAATTGATAACATTTTTAAATTTTGGCGAGGATTTATACAAATTTATAGTAATTTGCCTCAATTATGGAAGGGTAAAAGTGACGTTTACAAAAATATAACTTTAGAAACAATGGGATATGATAAATTAATGCAAAAAATGAAAAAAGCATAATATCACTAAAGTGATATGGAGAAACATCAAAAACTGTTTACTGTATGTAATAGTATAGTGTTAATAATTTAATATACTGAACTGGTTAACCTAAGATCTCTACATTCAGGAATTGTTTTAATGGAAATTCTCGAAATGTTAATGGAATAAAATTACACGATCTCATTATCAGAGTGTCGGGTTTCAAAGTTTAATACAAGAACTATCTTTTTAAAATGACCAAAGATTTTAAAAATTCATGTTTCTTATTTGGAATTTGTATTTCTCCGAATAGGCAAGTTTAAGAAAGGTTCCTTATTTTGTTTTTCTTTCTATACATTTTTGATTGTTTATACATTTACCTGCCCGATTTGTTTCTGTTTCTGTATAAATAGTATTTTCTCTTCAAACAGTCGAGGAAGGTTCAGTGCAGTATTCTTAGAGAAAGAAATGTTTATTCTTATTCTAAGGCAGTATTCCATTCGGCTAGACTGGGCCTCGTTAGTAACTGTTTTTTTTTTCTGTTTAAATCTAATAATATTTATAATTATTTTGTAAAAAAATATAATCAACTATATACCCATCTATTATTATTCTATGTTGAAGATATTAAAAAAACTATTTTATTACACAGAACTGTCACTGTATCACCAGATAAAAGCTTCTCAACACTAACAAGACTAAAAAACCTAACCTTACCTTTGGACTAGTATTGAAAATACTATTGGGATCATTATTAAGAAAACTTAACATAGCCTGTCACAAATTCGACACCGAAACTGTGATAACGTGTTTAGTAAAATAACAGATATAGATTAGGAGTGCCGACGCATTAAATGAATAAATAACATTATAATATGAGGTAATCGGATTGCCCATGTATGGACTTCGTTAGATATATAATAACTGTAGTATAGATGAACAGATTTTATATAGAAATAAAACAGTCCATTGTTTGTGTGTATATTGTGTGTAACTAATTTTAGTATTGAAAATACTGACGGGATCACTTTTATGCAAACTTAACACTTCATGTCGTAACCTTGACAAGGCAAAATCCCGATATCGAAACTGCGATTACCGGTTCAGTAAAATAATACGTATAGATTATGAGTGCATACGCACTAAATGAATAAATAAGATAACATTATAATATGAGGTCATGGAATTGTCCGGGCTGATTCTAGATTGTCGCGTTTTTTATAGATTTTAATAATATTTTTTATATAATATGAAATACAAGCAATTTATTAATATTACAATATTTTAATACCCAAGCTTAAGTTTCTAGATTTGCCACGTTTTTTTTATAGATTTCATTAATCTTTTTTTATATAACATAAAATGTGAGCAATTTATTAAATATTATAATATTTTAATACCTAAGTTTAAGTTTCTAAATTGCCACGGTTTTTTTATAGATTTTAGTTTAATTTGATCCATTTCTGGACCCATCTGATAATATAATTTACAAATTTAATAATCATAAAAGATTATAACCTTTAGAAAAATAAAACACAGAACAAAACATTATACTATAAAAGTTGTGTCAGGTATTTTCAATACGTAGGATACTAGCGTAAAGTGCCAGATCTGTGAATTTTTTGTTATAGAAGTAAGATATCTCTGTATACCTGTGCTTTTTGTTTTCCTAAAAAATGAAAAGTTGCCCCAGTATACTGCCATGTAATACGATATATTTATCTCTTACAGTTTTAAAGGTTATGCACGTTTAATCCTGGAGTCATTTCAGGTAAAATCGGAAATAAAATTTAAAAACCAAAAAAATACTTCCTATTATTTCAACTGTCAAATCCCCTTATAATATATAAAACGAATTTTTCAAAAATTAATTTTCCTTCCATATTTTTTTATTTGACCCTCTACTGATATTTTTGATATCATATTCTGACATTCCGAAAAACAACTACATAAATCTGATTCTTGATTTTTTTTCTAGTTAAACCATAGCACCTACACGAATTATTGTTTTACTTTTCACTTTTCTAGATAAAAGAAAAGCTTCATTATAAGGGAAATTCTGGAAAATGTGGTAATATCGAGTTGTAAATTTGATTGACTTCATATGGAGTAATTCATTATCGTTTTTAAGTAAACTGAAAGATAAACATTACTTTTGTGTACGTATTACTAAATAATTACCTGCGAAGTAAACTGGGTCATACTACACTTTCCGCGATAAAAGAAAATATTCCTGACGATGGAAGTTTTAAGTAAACCAATTTGTCATGTTTCCTTAAATTCAGAATACAATTGAATAGAACAAACAGCTTCTCGAATTATAAATAGAATTATCTGTGCAGTTTGAAAACATATGGACAAACTTTTTGAGAAAGATACTTTAATTTTCTTTTATAATCGTGATAAACATTTTTGCAGATCTTTAAGTTTTAGGGTTTCTGGACCCCGAAAAATTCTCCTGTTTCCGTCACTCTGTCGGTCTGCCGCGCGTAGCTCAAAAACTACTTATTCAATTGATTTTCTTTTTACGTGCAAAAACTCTGTATTATAATGGTTTTGATAAACGCTAAGTCTTCTTCTACGCTAACGTGAACGAACTTTCTAAATTTTGGATCACGCAAAACCAGATGTGACGTCGCTGGCGTTGACTCTTACTAATATAAACTATTTATATGTTTTTCGTCAGGAAGCTTGGTGGCGCAGTGGTAGGGTTCTCAGCCCGCGTCGTATAGCATGTGGTTTCGAATTCCGACGAAGAAATTTTTTTTAACAAAATTTATGTTTAATAAAAGTCTGGATTACTTACTTTACTAAAGTTAGGTTAGGTTAAGATTGGTATACTGTTAAGTGAATCCCAGCGTTAGGTTAGTACAAATTTGTCAAAAAAAGCCGTCATTCACACGTTTTTCTTTATTTAACATGAACCGACTTTCCGACGATTCGTTCATGTTAGCGTGGCCTTTGATTAAATGAAGAAATAAACTTATATGCAATGTTGCCGAACTCATCTGATTTCCGGAATTATATACCTTAGACATTAATGATGGTTTTATCGACGAACCTGGGCTAACCTAACGTTAACGAGACAGATCCATCTAACAATATGGGTTTTGTTAAAAAAAATCTTTGTGTTCATCTAAATACGAAATTATGTTAGCGCGCTACTGTCCGCATATGTCGCATTTGACATTTAAGACTTGCCAATCCTTTTCTATGTGTGAAATAATATTATTAATGCCCGACTAGTTTGTTATTCGCCATTTCATTTATTTAAGAGGTAACACAACACCAAGAACATCAGATGAATACAAAAGGCTTAACAAAGAAGTAAAACAAGAAATTCGAAAGGGCGTCAGGAAACACAACACAAAAACCGTAAAAGAGACCATAGAAGCAAACAGCAACATGAGAGTCCTACATTCAAAATTATCAGCAGGAAGGGGAAAAATACATACAATGAGAAACAGTGATAATAAACTAGTGCACACAAAAGAAGAAATATCTCAAACAATAAAAGAATTTTACCGTAAACTTTATGCCTCCCAGTTAGAATCCCCAGAAAAAGAAAATAAAATTGTCAAAAACGTTGGATCGGAAGAAATTTCGGAAATAAGAAAAGCAGAGGTAACACTGGCACTAAAACAAATGAAGAACAAGAAAGCTCCTGGTGAAGATGGAATAACAACAGAAATGCTTAAATATAGTGGAGATATTATCCTAAAGACAATCAAAATCCTACTGAACAAGTGCCTACAAGAGGAAAAAATACCAATTCAATGGAAAACTACAGAAGTAGTTCTACTTTTTAAAAAAGGAGACACATCAAACATATAGAACTACAGCCCAATCAGTTTGTTGTCACATTTATACAAGCTGTTCTCCAGAATTATCAACAATATATTGATGCACAAATAGGACTTCTATCAACCACCAGAACAGGCTAGCTTCAGAAAGGGATTCAGTACTATGGACCATCTACAGACCCTACAAACCCTGATAGAAAAGACTACGGAATATAATATACCGCTCCATCTAATATCCGTAGCGAAGAAATAGAATTGAAGACTATGCTAGAAGAACTAAACACAGCATCAAACAAAATAGGCCAAGAAATGAATCTATCAAAAGCTAAAATACTTTCTAATCACGACATACAACTAAATTTAAACAACGCATAATAGAACAAGTAGAAAAGTATACATATCTGGGCCACGAGATAATACTGGGCAAGGACAATCAAATGGCAGAAGTGAATTCTGAAATTCCAATAAACCTGAAAAGACAAGTATATAACTCTTGCATATTGCCAGTTTCCACTTATGGACTGGAGACTATGACTCTGACTGCCAAAAGCACCAATAAATCGACAAAGGTCGATGGAACGCGTCATGTTGGGCTTAACCCTTCGAAATCACGTAAGAAACGGTGAAATAAGAAAAAGAACTGGTGTAGTTGACATTATACAACGAATAGCCCAACTGCATCAAATGGAGCTGGGTAGAAGAGATGGATTGATGATATAACAAGAGTAGCGGGAAGAGACTGGTCCTTGAAAGCGAGAGACAGAGAGGCATGGAAAATTTTAAGAGAGGTCTATATCCAGGAGTGGAACAACACAGGAAGCTGAGGAAGAAGAAGTTTATTAATGACAAATAATGACAGTGTGTTAAAGTTAGTTAAACAAGAAACAACGCTCTAGGGCATTATAATAGGAAAATAACGCTATAGGAAATTATAAATATTAATTATATAAGAAATATTGTCCTAGGGCATTAAAAATAATAATTTGGTTTATTATTATTAAAACTAGATTTTTCCTAAAAAAATGTTTTACTTACTGGGACAGAAACGTTGAAGGCACCACGGGTATTATAAGGGATAACTTTTTCGGTCTACATATATCCCGAGGGCCTCTGCCTGTGTCGACCTCAAGCATTATTAGCCATATAATATCCTTGATACTTATTAACTATATTGTTAAAAGACATTTAGAAATATAAAAATAAACTATATAAGTTATTTATGTTTTATTGGCAATGGAGGTTAGTGACAATTGTTTATTTTAGTATTTTGTAAAGGAACAACATAAAAATCGGTTAGTTAGGAATAGTGAAGTGTGACCCAATACTGTTTTTTCAAACATTTTTGTTAGGCGTCATTTTGTTCCATCATACTGCATTCCTACCAATATTTACTAGTTTCAACTTACGCCACACTTGAGTTTTTAAGCATAATTTAAAAAAATTCAATAATTAGTTTTCACGTTGACACACACCGCCATTGTGTTACGTCATATTAAATTCGTACCCAGTATATTCTTATATCACATTTAATTTTTCTGCAAAATTTAAAGTAAATTGAATAAGATTTTTTTATACGTTGATTTTTTTAAAAAATTATTTGGTCGCCATTTTGTTTCGCACCATAACTTTACCAGTTTATCTATATGGCACACTTAATGCTGAAAATTTGAGGTAAATTGGATAATTAGTTTATATATCATATATATAATTTTTTTATCGTTTCCTAGGCTGCCATATTGTCCTGGCATATTGGATTTTTACCAAAATATTACCGGGTCATCTCCATATGACCCTTAATTTTTGACCATTGAAGATAATTCGGTAACTAGTTGGTACCGATGTAATATAACTTAGATCTAGCTCTAGTTGTAGACTATTATTTCCTCTTTAAAATCACTTTTGATTCATTATTAGCTCTAGGAGATACGACAACAGTGATTGAAACTTATGGTGTCTTGCAAACATAAACAAATTTCTCTTAAAAAGAAAATAAGAGAATACAAACAACAGCGTTGCCAATATTCGTAATTACAATACCAATAAGGCAATGGTGGCAGCCCTGGAAATTTGGCTTTTTACCAACCGGCAATAACGTATATATACACGTTTGTATTTGGACTTACCATTCTACTATACGAAAATATCTCACTTGCTAATAACATTTGGAGTTTTGTCATGTAGACAAAAATCTTACATTTAGGCTTATTCAAGTTCTGACCTAACCTTTGTCTAAAAATTACATCAATTTTTTAAATTAAATAGTAGTTCTGTTTAATTTGACACAGTTGTGCTTTTGAAAGTGGGTAACAAAATATTATAACAGTAGCAAGTGTTATCACTTGCTACTGTTATAATCTTTTGTTTTTATGGTTTTTCACCCTTCTGTGAAATAAAAAAAAATTATTAAAAAGTGATTTATTTGATTTTAGAAATTTTCGTTACATTTTTTATTGATACTTAAGTAAGATCTTGCTCATCAGCTTCTTGTTGAGCCCTTGTTTTTTCTACTGGACTATTATTAAACTTAAGTATTTAGTCAAGTGACTATGCCCGATTATAAAGCATACAAAATATTGACTAAGCCCCGTTAGCCCCGTTGCCTCATAATATTTAACCTCGTTGTAAAAACCTACTCACAATAATGCATTTAAAACTTCTGTAGTTACACCTATTTTATCGGGAAACTAAACCGTAATTATCGCTCATGTTTATATAACACAAGTTTGATTTCAAGCTAGTGACAACACATTTTACTTTAAGGAAGTAATTGAAACTGCAGTTATGATGAGAGATGTGAGTTACACATACAACCATAATGGACATTTTATGATATGTCATTTTCATTGGGACATTTTCTTCATATAGTTTTTTTTATTTGGGTAGGTAAATGTTGATTTTGTCTGTTTTTGTTAGACAAGTCGCATATTCTTTGTGTTTAGTATTATACTTTTTCGGTAATTAGTTTGTTGGTTTTTACACCAACGCCGAATTTAATCATTTTTGGTATACAGGAAAATCAATTTATTCGTTAATTTTTCGTTTTTGAGTTTTTCATTCTCAAAAATCATATACGTACTAACCCCAATTTCACTTTTCTATCCTTCGATCTTTCTTATAGAAATTGACCAATTTTGTTGTGAAACTTTTACAAACAATTACAAAAATACACAATAATTTGTTTCTCGTTAATTTGTATCAACTAATATGTTTTTCTTTAAAGTTATAGCTCTATGGCTTTTCATGTCCAGATGTCAACATAAAGAAAAAGTTACTAGTTCAGAAAAAACGAATTAGGCTCTTTTTTAGTATACCTAAAATGTTTGATAAAATAAGACAAGAAAAACAAATGGAGAGTTTTGTTTTGTCTTTTTATAATTGTTTGTAATAGTTGCATACAGAACCAGTCGTTTTTCACAAAATAAAAACCCCATAATCTACATGTATATCAAAATTCATTAAAATCGGCGATGGTATAAAAAAGTAGATAATTGCAACATATTCTAGCGAATACTGTGCCAAAGTTGCATAGCCATGAACTCTGACAGTGTCAAATTTTACATTTACAGGTCGATGTAAACTCACAGAAGCGTACATTTTATCACAATGTCTGAGCAATAGTTTACAGTTATAGTGATAATAAATGATTTTATTCAAATATGTAATAGCATAAAAAACGTTCAGCTTACTATTCTTTTGTTTATTAAAAAAATATATATACATAAAATAGGGGGAAACCTAACTAAACATAATCTACAATTATAAATTTATTTTTTGGAAATACAATTTAGGGTTTTATTGTTAAGGCAGGGCACCTGATTTAAGTAGAGGAATACTAGACCGATTGATCTGTGGCATGTTATGTAAAACAGAAAAATGTGAAAAAATTCAATAAAAACGCAATATTAAAAAAATATATATAATTTTAGAATAATATTCGATTAATCACCAAAAATGATCTTCATTTTTAAACTCTAGTCATGATTAAGATAATATAGAAGAAGTGATAACGACAGTAAAAGGGAGATGACACAGACAAAATAGATATAAAAAGTTGCCTATTAGGTAGACAAACAAAAGGGCTATAACGAAAATTGCTGTTACTTGTTCCGAGTCCGAATATTTGATATTTAGGACAATATTACCAAGGTGATAAGATACATAAAAAATAATCCAAGAGGCGCTATTTTAAGAACACAAATGAATGCGATATGAAATGAAAGGTAATTCTGTAACTTTTCAGAAAATTTTCGACTTATTAATCCGTTGCCAGGAGCTGAAAAATTGAAATTCTTAGTGAGATAACTGAATAACAAGAACATTTTTATATATAAAAGGATACATTTTAAATGATAGCTTATGTTAAAACGATATAAAAAGTCCAGGTGGGCCAAACGATATTAAAGCCCTACGTTCATATTTGAGAAAAAATAATTTGCGCTATTTTAAGATCATACAATGTATGCGCTATGAAATAGAGGCAATAGTGGTCCAATAGCAAGCATATTGACAAAAAATTAAAAATGGCAGAATGGAATGGGCAAATTTGCCGCGCGTCTTTTTAAAAATCTTATCTCAGTAAGAATCTTAATTGCTCGGCTCCTGATAATAGGATTTTAATAAATCTAAAATTTTCTGAGAATTTATACAATCACTTTTTATTTCATATATATGCGATTATTGTGTGTTCTTAAATGGCGCTATTCCCTTCACAAGCGTCTGTATTGTATTGATGTACATATTATCAAATGTAAAACTCTTGTCCTCTCTGGTTTTTTATTATTAGTATACCATAAGCTATCATTGAAAAAAATCATACGTGTATCTGATGACCCCGCATTTATATATAAGCAATAAAAAAATAATCTTTTAACTCAGTTATCCCACTAAGAATCTCGATTTCTCGACTCTTGCTAGTGGAATTTTAATAATTCAGAAAATTTCTGAGACTTTACACAATTGCCTTTTACTTTATACTATATACATTGTATGTTGTAAATGGCCCTACTTTGATACTCCCCACAAGCTTCTAGATATTAGTGTCCCATGCAGGCGGCATCGATGAATGAATTTTTCTGAAATATTGTAACAGTAGGCTATAATATCGCTATAACATAAGCTACCGTTTAAAACAAATTTCATTGGTGTATCTGATGACTCCCCTTTTATATATAGAAAAAAAAATTTAATCCTGTTACTCAGGTATCTCCCTAAAAATCCCGAATTAATAATTTAAAAAAGTACTGAACAGTTGCACACTTATGTTCTTAAAATGGCGCTATTTGGATGATTTTGTGTGTATCTTATTTCCCAAGTAAACATCATATATTCGGATTTGTAACAGTAACAACAATTTTCATTATAACCATTTTGTTTGTTTGCCTAAAAAGCAACTTTTGATACCTATTTCGTCTGTGTATCTTACTGTTATACTGTACCTTCGCTTGGATTAATATTAAGATGTTTTTAAGCTTGATGTAAAACTGTCATGGATCCCTAAATTGTAGCGTGACGAATCAAATCACACTTTTATCATTAAAAGCATCTTTTGCCAACAATTGTTAACAAACTGTGTCGACAGCAAATCGCTGTGATTGTGCCCAGAGTAAATATTTAGAATGCTCGTTAATCATTACCAGATGTTTGAACAATAAATTACTATTTGTAGCCTTCATTTTTAATATGACCCGCGTGCTGTCTCACATATTTTTTGGTGTTTTGCCGATCTTATTGAGACCGTGACATTTATGACCTAGACCTTTTTTAGTTTCATAGAATAAAGAACACTCTAGATTGTCCTTCCAAATATTTCGTTTTTTAAAAGTTGTTTACAGGCGTAGGTAAAGGGGGATCGGATCGGGGGTGGGAAGAGCTTAGCCCTCTCAAATTCTTATTTGTTGTGTTCGGTACACTTCTCTTTAAACGTTTTTAATAGCAAAAAATGTGCCTTACCCTAAACGAAACCGTCTCTAGAGGCCCGATTTGTTGCCCGTTTTGATGAATAATTTAACACTTGGCTAAGAAGACGATTTGTACTCTGTTTAGTGACACTGTAATTTCTTCAAAAATTATTTTATCAAATAAAACTTCAAGAGAATCGTCAATATTTTGTCTCCATTCTTAAATTGTTTAAATATTTCTAATTTCATTCCTTTTTATAGGTCTTTGTTTCTTTTCTTAGATATCTTCTTGTCTATAGTTCTATACCTATTCCTTTTCGGTCTTAACATTAATTTTTTTTACTGCTTTTGACATTATTTGTCAACAGCAAATTTTCGTTATAGGTTAAACGAATCACTATATCGGTTCGTTCTTTTACTTGTTCTTTCTGTTACTTCCCTCGTAAGAGGGAATTATTATAATCGTGAAAAAATGACCTTCAGAAATTTTTGCAAATCTTTGCGTTTTAGGGTCCTTGGACCCCGAAAAATATATTCTCCTATTTCCGTCAGTCTATCGGTCTGTCCGTCTGTAAGCGGCATAGCTCAAAAGCTCCTTATCCCACTGTCTTCAAATTTTAGTCAAAAATGAAGGGTCATAAGGGGATGAAATAGTTACATCTTGGTAAAAATCCAACGTTGCGGAACAAAATGGCGGCGTCACAAAATGTAAAAACATCATTATAGTTATCGCAAGGACTATATTTGCACAAAAAATAAAATGTGATACAAGTGTAAGCTGGTTCTTTTATGTAAATCTATCACGGCAGAACAAAATGGCGGGCTAATGAAATATTTAAAAATTCAGTACCAAGAATCTATTATCCAATTAACTTGATATTTTGCACAAAAATCAAGTGTGAAACAAGGATAGACTGGTAAAATTTTAGTGCGAATTTAATATAGGAAAACAAAATGGTGGTCTAATAAAATGTATAAATATTCGTTAAAATTCCATTTTCAGGAATAAAACCTTTTTATGGGGGAAAATGTTACAGGAAATAATTAAAGGAAATAAAGTTATCAGAAATAAATAGTAATAATAATAACAATAATAAATAAATTAAAAATTTTAAAAAATCGAATAAATTACAGTTTGTAAAATTTGTATAAGTTTTTGTCAAAAATTAAGGGTCATATGGGGATAACCTGGTAACATTTTCGTAAAAATCCAAATTGCGAAACAAAATGACGGCCTAGTGAAATGTTAAAAAAATTATTATTAAATAACTACTCATCCAATTTATCTCAAATTTTGCAAAAACATCAAGTATTATGTAACATTTTGGAATCCAAGATCAACAAAATGCTTAATAAAATATTTAAAAATTCAGTGAAAAAAATGCTTAATGGTTTGTTTTCAAAATAACTAATTGTGGTATAGGGATCAACAAGTAAAAATGTGTTAGCAATTCAAAATGGCGGAACAAAATGGCGGCAAAAAAAAGATTTTTGTAACTGTGAAAATATCATCCTCTCAGGTTTTACATATCTTCACGTTTTAGCGTATTTAGATGCCAAAAAACATCTTTTATCATTTCGGTCCGTCTGGCGATCTGTCTGACAGTTCACGACATAGCTTAAATACTACCTACCCGATTGACTTCTAATCTTGACCAAAAATTAAGGGTTATATGGGGTTGACCTGGTAATGTTTTGATAAAAATCCAATATGGCGGAACAATGTTAAAGACAATTGTTAGAGTTCTACATGACACTCATATTGTCAGTCTTTACCTACTACGTTGGTCCGCAGTTATTTTCCAGATATTAAGTTTCTAAATGGTTTTCTTGTTTTTATGTTAGAGTGCTGTATTATTTGGGATTAGGATCCAGAAAAAAAAACAAACTCTATTTCTAAATTGTCGACGTTTCGCAACTTTATTGTTGCATCCTTAGGACATATATATTTATCTGCATGAAACCCATTTTATCAGTCTTTACCTACTCCGTTGGTTCGCAGATATTTCCCAGATATTAAGTTTCTAAATGGTTTTCTTTCACGATCTTCTTGTTGTTATGTTAGACTGGTTTATTATTTGGGGTTAGGAAATGTCTGCGGACCAATGGAGTAGGTAAAAACTGATAATATGGGTTTCATGCAGAATATAAAATCTGTGTCCTGAGGATGCGACATTAAAGTTGCTAAACGTCGACAATTCAATAAAAGGCATTTGTTTTTTATTTACTGGATCCTAACCGCAAATAATACGCTACTCTAACATAACAACAATAATATCTGCGAAATATCTGCGGACCAACGGAATAGGTAAAGACTGATAATATGGGTTTCAATTGAAGATTGCAAAACGAAATGGCGGCTAAATAAAATTTTTAAAAAATAAGCGTAAAAAAATCTTGTTCTATTGACTTTAAATTTTGCAAAAAAATTAAATGTGAAAATGGAAAAAGTGGTAAGGATTCAACACGACGTAACAAAATGGCGGTATATGTAACACATATATACTGTGACTATGTACTGAACTAAACTGGGTAACACTTGTCTATTTCTAACAAATGGAAAAAATTTATAACGAGGGAAGTTTCGGTAAAGGAAATTTACCGAATTTTTTATATAATCCTAACTTTTGCTGTTAAAATACTACGACTAGTTCTTTGTTGAAAATCTGTTCAAAACCTTCACGTCTTGGATTATATATGTCATATTGCTCATGTCTGAAGCTGGTTCAGTTATTATTTGTGCATCTGTTTAAAATATATTCATTGCAAATTTTAAATTACTTCATTAAAGACAGAATCGCAACGTTATATTAAAAACAATAATACATAGTGCCCAAGAGCTACTTTTACTTTACTCTTTTTTATGTGTGTTTAGTCTAATGTAATTTTATACACTGTTTAATATGGTAAACAACGGTGGTGGTGAAGCGGAGTGCTTAGCTTCCGATCCAGAAGGTGTTGTTCGAGACTCGACATGGAGGGTATTTTTTCAGTGCTCGGCTTGACCGGTCCGGCATATTCTGAAAGTGCCTTTGGCAATTGGTATAATAAAATGACGACTCTGTTATATCAAAAATATCAAGGTTCCTTCCTCAAAATATCTAAAATACGATACAAGCGCTTAAAAAGCAACATGAAACTGCTAGTAGAATACATTCCCCAGAAGCCCAAATTATTTGTAGACGGAAAATTTTATATAATAAACAATCTTACATAGTAGCTTAGATTTGTTGAAAAGTATGCACCAGTAAATGGAAATTTTTTATATGCCTGTAATAAAATAATATCTAGGACATGACACAAATACTGAATGATAAAAATATTTGTTGCAAATACTGTCTAAATGGGAACATTTAGTTTACTGTTGCCTTTTATAAGATGGTTAATCAATTTGGCTTCGATTATATTCCAACCATTATCGATTCAACCGCAATTTTGGAATCGGTCCTAGGTGCTTACATCATGTCAACATATATTTTGGCGTACAACTTGCCAGACACTAGTACAATGAATTGATGCAAACAACTGATATTATTTAAAACATAGTTTTTCTTAACAACACGAAATATCTAAAAACTAATTTGATTATTTTATCGGCTAAGAGAAGTTTCTCGCTGTTATGAAACATGTAAGTAGTTGATTCTACATATTGCACATTTTTGTTCTAAAAAAATGTCAAAACTTATTGTTAAAGAAAAGTTTTTGTAGGTATATGCTCGTGGGGGATGCTATTCTTCTATTGAGTGCCACCCAGTGGGAGATAGAGGAAAGCTTCTCAGTTATGGATGAGTTCGAATATTTGAGACGCACCCAGCTCTACTACTTAGCGCTAGTAGTGGCAGCTAGAGATATGAATTCCTATGTGAGGCGTGATTTTAAACTTTGCTGTTAATGTTGGAATTCTGCCGGAAAATCTAGAAGAGACTATATTGTCCTAACCATAACCCATCTTCATTAAACTGTAGAAAATATTAGATTTCGCTTGACCGTGAGTCCTGCAGGGTAGAATATTGGTTTAGGGTCTATTTATTCATCGTGGGTGTTTAGTTTCGTAACGGTTTATCAGCGTCTGTGAAAAAAATATCGTTAAATTAAATAATAACGTTACACACTTGCTTCATAAGCAGTGGCGTATTTAGGGAGAAGGGCAAAGGGGGCAAATGCCCCCCCCCAGCTCTTAACCCAAGAAAATGTTTAAAAGTAAAAATTATTTTATAATTTTTTTTAGTCTTTGTCGCTAATTCTTATGTGGTTGTTTTAAGCTTATATAGTGCTAACAAAAAAAAGCAATGATCTTTTTGCTTATTAACACGATTTAGCTTTTGATAATGAGGGAGGTACTTTTAAGAAGCCAAAATTTAAGTCTAATTTCAAATCTATTTACTAAATTTTCATCGAACCAGTTATTTTGTCCGGATTTCGTTAAATTTCGAAAGTTGATGATGGTCTCACGAATCCGAAACGTCGTATTGGAAAATTAGCCTTGCCGTATTGTAGAGGAGAAAAAGTGACAAAGCTAAAGCTAAGCCGAGGCAGGGCAGGACTCGGTTTGGGCAAAAAGATTAAATCGAGTTCTACCTCGCTTCAGTGAAAGAACAAAAGAAAAAGGATGAAATGAACTAGCAACTAACAATAAACTAACAAAAAATATATTTAAAATTAGTGAAAACTACTTGAGGTAAAAAGATAAAAATTGCAACTTTGTGTTTAGAATGACAGTTTTTAGTAATTTTATATATATTTGTATTATTTTATTGCTAGTTTTTAGTTCATTTTGTCGTTTTTCTTTTGTTGTTGCACTGAAGCAAGGTAGAACTCGGTTTAATCTATTTGCCCAAACGAAGTCCTGCCCTGGCTCGCTCTAGCTTTAGCTATTTTATTGCGAAGCTTATGTGATTATGAGGCAGAGTTTTAATTTTTGTTGTTTTGTTCCTTTATTCAGTTTTGTTCTTTACAGTTATGCAAGATTACTACAGACTTGTTTTTTTTTTCAGTTTTCTGGTTTTCCTAAAATTTTAGGACTAATTGAAATGAGAGATGAAAATAATTTTCACTTTGCCATTCTCACTTTTTCTCCTCTACAAAACGGCAAAGTTAATTTTCCAATAAGACGTTTCGGATGCGAAAGACCATCATAAACTTTCTTAAATTAAACGCGGACCTGAAATTTTTATTTCACTATTTAATGCCCTTCATAACTACCAAATAAATTGTGATAGATAAGTCATAGCGTACCATTTGATTTTTTCGAGAAAATCAGCATTATTTGGAAAATTCTGAAACAACGCCATCTAGTGACCACTAGCAAAGTCATTACGGCACAGTTTATGACTCGGCAAAAAAAGCACTTTTTTTCGACGTCAAGTTGAATAAAATCGGTTCATCCGAAACAGAGATATCTACATGTGAATGTAAAAATATTTCCCTCACCACTCTATTTTTGAAAATAGACAAAAATGATCTCCAGCAAAAAAATGCGTAATTGGTTAACAAATAGAATGCTAATATTTTCAACATACCTCAATTATGGAAATCTAAGAGAAAATTGGCATTTACACTTTTGTGTTGCTGTTACGCCACCTAGCGGCCAACTTTCGGACTTGAAAATAATTTACAGTAATTTCTCTTGGCCAATTTACCATATTTTTCTTCTTAAGTTCTGTCATTAACGGTCCCGTTAAGCCGACATCCTCTATTATTGGACCACCCTGTATACTTGCCCCATTTATTTGCCTATTCCTAATTTAAAAAAAAATTTTTTTGAATCAAATTTTTGATGATCTGATACGATCTTCATAAAAAATGTTTAGTTGTTACGTTGTTACAATACTCACTTTTTTTTCCTAGACAAATTTTTGAGGGTGGGGGAGAGGGTGAGTAATTACCCCCATTACCTCCCTGTAAATCCACGCTGGGAGATGACTAGTTATAACGACTCGTAGCAGATTTTTTTTATTTACGATATCCTAAGTCGTACAGTCTGACAAAATGAGCACTTCTCAATATTTACAAAATAGCACTTTCTGTAGATCGCCACGAGGGGCACAAAAGGCGAAACAAATTTTCATTATTTATTAAGAAATAAATCGAATAATTACCTTAGCAAACAAAGACCTAAAAATACACGTGTTTTTGATACGTTACATTTTTTGAAGTTATTATGGCATAACGAATTGTTCTTTTGTACACTGTCTACGTTGTTTACGACTTCATTTATGAGTACATTTAGGGTTCGGTCTATTTGGATTAAAAATATTTCTGGGACAGCTGTTTTAAATTGGTATTGTAGCTCCCGTGCTAAGGCAAAAAAGGTACTCCTAAAAAGAGATATTCACGATTTATTCAAATTTAAAGTGATACATAGTTTCGCAGTGATCCTCAAATTATGCTACAAAATATTAAATAAGGTTTTTATATTATCAGTCACTCACAAAAAAATTATTTTAACTGTGAAATCATAGGCACCTGGAGGGGTTGGGTTTTTTTTTGGGAAAATATGCTCTAATCGTTGAACTTGCATCTAAGGGTGCTCACGTTAGTTAACTGTGGGAATTTTCATGAAATTAGGTTTAGTTTAGTAGTTTGTCCTTTCAGTATATTTTTGTACTTTAAAACATCTGTTTTTTTAAATAACACCCCGTAGACCGGGTTAAAAGTTAAAACTTAAATAAGTGCTTATTTAGGTAAAAATCAAATAGATAGTCATTTGTGTATACCATGAAGGAAAATACTACATAAATAAATGTTAAACCATCAATATAAGCACGTTTTCAACGGCTCATATCAAGCTTCGGAAGCTTAAGGAAAGAGCTTTATTATGATGTAAAAATATACTGGGTATTCAATTAATAAAAAAACTGAGATTTTCTAAGTTAAAAAATGCATTTTGGGGCCACTTGATACAATGCGCAAAAAGGTTTCCAATGAATATAAAAGGGGGTAATCAAAAACAAGTTTTAGTTTATTAGAAATAGGTTATTAAAATGCTTCAGTTTCAGCTGGGGCATCCTGTATTACAGACCTATACTAATATATCGTTGCATACTTGCATATAAACGCACTATCACAATCTTATAAAGGGAATGTCCTATTGAAAATAAAAAAAATATATCAGCTCAGGAAAAATACAATATCCTGCATAAATAAAAACCAAATAAATTACATCTTCAAAAGAAATAAATAAATATTTAAGAATAAGAAACGGCTGTGTACACGTAGAGGTAAAATGGGAATGTAGACAATTTTATATTTCGTGCAATTTTTTTATTTAATTAAAAACGTAGCAGAGCGCTTTCGGCTTTCGCCATCATCAGTGCTACTTAGTCAGGTTAGCACACGAAATCCAAAGAAGGAACTTGATGAGACAAAACAGTTTAAACACATTACAACATAAAAAGGGTGTGTTTTTCATCCCTTATGGCGATTTAAACCATGAGATCTTAAAACTTTAACACATGGTCGCTTCGAAGCGAAATTTTTCCCGTATTTTTTATGTTTCTCCAGAAAATGAGAAATTGCGTTTTGTTATAGACACCTTGTACAAGGGCTCTTTTGATTTTGTATTTTATGTTAAAAAACTGTAAATCAAAATCTTGACATCAGTGCCATAAATCAATTAAAAAATGGATAGTATTAATTTTAAGGATACAGCAGGAAAGACTGAAGACAATTGGTATAGAAAATTATGCCCTAACGATAGTCCTTTTAAAAATAAATCATTAAAATACAGTAGAGAAAATTAGCTTTATAAGCGGTCTGAAATAAATATTCATGTCGAATGTTATAAACATTTCTTTGTTTATCCATTCTAGGTTAAAATAAGCAAGTTGAAATGGATCTCCTAAATCTTTGTGCCTTATAAATTTTTTGAGACGAAACTCGTTAAAATAAAATCTAACCAATAAAGCATAGACATATTCCTATGGTGATTAATTCACTTTATACTGCATACTGCATTACATTCCTCTGTCGCAAATTTTAGGTTGTTCTTTATGAATGCAATTTGATTGTGTATAAACAATATGGGTGTGATGAAATTAAATGAAATTCTCTAGGGAACCGTTGCAACTTAATGTCTCACTTAGTTTTTCGCACTCTATTATACACTAGCACTAATTGTTTAGAATATTTTGACAAGCGGTTAGATTTTCATTATAATAATTTATCTGTAGCGTTTAATTACTTAAATGTGCATACATATTCCGTTGTTTTTCTTTTATTTGAATGCTAGAATTGAGTATTGTTTTTATTAAGCTTACTTAAAACATTTTGCTTTTAGAAACTAAAAAATACAAAGTTTTTAGTTTTTTTTTCTTAGTTGTTAATTTATTTTTATTTCAAGTTATACCAACGTCATCGCAAGGATTCCTGTCTGGAATATGTCCTGCAATGCCGCAGGAGCAATGATTCATTTTAGTAAAACGACTTAAATTATTTCGTAGTATAGCTAGAAAATAAATTATATTATAGGCATTCTGTTAGAGATTTGCCATTCCGGTATTTAGTTTTTTCTCTCGTAAAAGGGAAGTAATGTAATCGTGAAAAAATCATCCTCCGAGATTTTTTCAGATCTTCACGTTTCAGGGTCCCTAGATGCCGAAAAACATGTTTTCTCAATTCAGTCGGTCTGTCTGTCTGTCTATTCGCGGTATAGGTAAAAAACTAGCTACCCGATTGACTTTAAAACATGACTGTCGGTTTGCCTGTCTGTCAGTTCGCGGCATAGCTTAAGTAGTCTAATTTTGATTTTGATAAAAAACTAAGAGCCATATAGAGATGACATGGTAATATTTTGGTAAAAATCCAATATGGCGGCCTAGTGAAATGTTAAAAAAATTATTATTGAACACTAGTTATCCCATTAATCTAAAATTTGCAGAAGCAGCCCAAGAAATTCTCGGATGTCTTCTATAGTTTCTTGGTATTGAGTATATCATAATTACTTTGATTTTGTCTATGATGAGTTTTATGTCATATAGTGTCATTTAGGAATTTAACTTCTTTCTTTAGGAAGTTTCATGAAGAGGCTGGAATATCTTTGATAGGTTTACTAGATGTTCTTGTAGTGATGTACTGAAACGATTATGTCGTCCAGGCAGACTAGACAAATTTCTTCTTGTATTCCTTTTAGGATAATATTCATCACTCTTTGGAAGGTAGCCGGTGCGTTTTTCAACCCAAAAATCCTTCTTACTAGTTTTGATCATTTTCCACATTATTATCTCTATTTGGTGAAATCCACTAGCCAGGTCGCGGATGGTGAAGTAGTGGCATCTCCCAAGTTTGTCTAAGATGTCAGTGGTATTCGGAATCGGTTATATGTCATCAAGTCACGTTTTACCGTCCCTAGATGCCAAAAAATATGTTTTATCAATTCCGTCTGTCTGTCTGTCTGTCAGTTCGCTGCATAGCTTAAAAACTATTTACCAGATTTACTTTATTTACTTCTCTTTATTTTACTCAAAATTTAAATGTCATATATGATGAGCTAATAATATTTTGTTAAAAATCCAATATGGCGGACCAATGTTTAATAATTAATTATTACTAAAAAAAATTATGATCCAATTTAACTCAAATTTTGCACAAAAATCAAGTGTTACATAGGAATGAACTGGTAACATTTTGATACGAACCCAAGAGAGCAAAACAAAATAGCAACCAAATAAAATATTTTAAAAAATTAGCCTAATAATACTACTTATTAATTTCAATTTTTATGCAAGAATTAAGTGCGATATAGAAATAGACTGATAAAGTTGTGGTGCGAATTCAAGATGGCGAGACAAAATAGCGGCCTAATCATTTAAAAAAAGATTAAGATAAAAAAATCTTGTTCAACTGACTTTTGTAGAAAAATTAATTGTGATATGGAGCTAAACCTGTACGGATTCAACAAACCGTAACAAAATGGCGGCGTGTGTCATGTGAAAACTGCTAATTTAATTTATTTAAAGTTATGCCCAAAAAATCAAGTGTGTCATAGGTAGAAACTGGTAAAGTATTGGTAGGAATCCAATATGATCGAACAAAATGGCGCCCATTAAAAACATTAGAAAATACAGTATAATATGTGGTACAAAATGACTACATATTGAACTAAATTGGGTGACACTTCACTATTCCTAAAAAACGGAAAGATTCAAAACGAACCCAAAATGAGAGCGTAAAAAGGAACGTTTCCGAAAAATTTTAAATAGATACTTCAATTTTTTTGATCATGGAAAATTCTAAAAAAGTCAAAAAAAAAAACATGTTTTCTTTTTTCATTAATAGACGAAAAGCGAAGATCCGTTTGATACCGTTCGAGAGCAGCAAGTGTACTCTAAAAACATACCGAATTTCAAAAGTTTATCTGAAAGCGTTTTCCAGATATAGCGACAAATAGGTAAACATGTACCAAAAGTACAGTTTTGCACGACGAGTACGGAATTTTTCAACTCAATTTCAACTTTAGTAAGGACAATATAACACTCTCCTTATTGATTGTTATAATGACAACCATTTCTCTAGTAATCCGATTGGTAGTCATTGGATTGTTATAGAATGGATTGGTATTTTCATCAGTACCTTATAAAATAATTTTGCCAGTCCTAGTTTCATAGATATTGAAATCATTCTAATTTTCATAGTTTTAAATACTAGACAAGCTGAACATAAAAATCTAAAGTTTAGGTGTAATTAAATTTTCAAAACCTATTTAAAAAGAGTATATTAAATGAGCCGAATTAATTCTGTCTATTTTTGTAATAAGATAATGCATACAAATACAGTTTTAAGCCATATTGTTCTCTATTAGCAATATTGATTATAAGCGATTTTATTTTTCTTTGTGCTTATAATTGCAAGTTCTGTGCTAAATGTTTAACAAAAAATAATGCAAAAGCACTCTCTCTTATTATTATTCAAAGGACATTTCTCCTTTAACTTTATTTGCAAAACATTAATTACGAAAATTAAAAATTCGTTGCCGCTGTCACATATCTACATAAAATCATTAGGCAGGTATGCATCTTAATTTTGATTAAAATTAATAATTCAATTCAAAATTGTTACAATAATAACTCAGGATTCAAAGTAGTATAACAGGGCAAATTTTCTAATTTTATTAGCAATGAACAAAGCGCACCTTTAGTTTCTTAAAATAATAATAAAAATTTGTTTTGGTTTAAATTTTAATTTTGAATTTAGGAAGCTGTTTCAACCCCTATATAAAGGAAAAAATTGCTTTTATTAGAAAAAAAAATGGAAATTAGTTTTTTCTATTTTTACCGTTTTTTTATAAATATTTGCAGCCCTTGGGCTAGCTATCCCGTATATTAAAAAAAGTTTTATATACAAAGAAATAAAACAAATTCAACGTGTTTCACTGTTATTTTTTTAAAACCAGCCATTTTAAAATAAAAATATATTTTTATTTTTTGAGGGCTGCTTTATAGCCCTAAGGCTACTCTATATAGTGAAAGAATAATTTAGTTTTTCACAAAACAAAATAAAAGAAATTTGTCGGGTTTCACCGTTTCTTAAAAAGCTAAATGTTTTTCAAATTTTTTTTCTTAGTTTTCTGGAGGCTGTTTCATAAGTATATAGCGGAAAGAAATGTTTGCAAAGTAATGCAGGATACGTTCAAGTGTATTTTTTTTCAATGTTTGTGTTAAGAGTAGAAATAGTCAGCAGGTGGCCGAGAACATAAAGCTTTAGGCTCATATCATAGTTGGTCTGGCGTGCCTGGGTTCGAATCCTAGGTGGACTTTTCAAGTCTGCAACCGATATTTCTGGCAATGAAATCCAACACAGATAAGTGTAAAATGTATCTATTCATGCGCGACCCCATTCGCGCTGATTGACGCTGAATGTGGCTGGATCGGGGTTGTAGATGTAGATACATACTTGTCAGTCGGTAGGTCACTTGATAAAGATCAAAAGACTACACCGTAGTCCAAGAGTTGACAGCTCGAGGATGGGGTGTAGACCGGGGCTCAAGAAAGACCGTTAAGCTGTAGGTTCCGTCCAGATTGGCCAATCTCATGACGGAATGAAGACGTTAAAACAAGCTAACAAGCAAGAATAGAAATATTGTATGGCTTTATGGGTTACTTTATAAAATTATTGTTACTCGTTTTAATTTTAAAAGTGTTTAACTTATGGGAGCCATAAGTTAGGGAGTTAGAACTAAATATATAGGTATACTGGCTTTGTTACCTCTGCGATGTGAGTATCCTATCTAGCAGATCTCTGTTTGTTATTGACTGAATTTTGCGTCTCTGGCAGCTTTAGTTATGGCAGCCCTAACCATTTTAATCTTACCAACGCTAAATACATTGAGTTTTTGTAAAAAAAAATTATAATAAACTGGATAATTTTCACACTATGCCATAAATAGATCGAAACGTGGAGACTCTCAGACGTGAAGTTATGAAAAAGTATCGGTAAATGAATTGTTCAAGAATAAAACAATTCATCTTAAAAGGTAGGTAAGTTAAAAGAATCATCATTAAAAAAACTTTTTACTCCCCACTAACAGCCCTTTTATTGTACATATTATAAATATACTATATGCAGTAGTACTGCAATCGCAAAAATTTTCGAAAAATACAAGTTGAGTTTTTGCGATCTTTTAGCGTCCCTAGAACACAAAACAGAAAAAGAAATTACTCTCAGACCGATTCGTTTCAATTTTCTTCGAAATGTCATGGCATAGATCCTCAATATTTTTAAGCAATTTAAAAACGTAAAAAATCCTACTTTGCGAACGCGCCAACCAATATCAGTCATACTGAAAACAGAAACAGTTGAAAATTTTGGGGGGTCAGTGGCGTTAAAAAATACATATGTACTTTATTTTTTGTATATAAAATATTTTTTCTCTTCTACCCTCCAAAGAAATGAGGCAGCCACTTGAAAATGAAAAAAAAAGTATTCAAAAAATGAGAAAACATGTCAAATATTTTTATATATAAAAAAATTTTCAATTTTACAGAGAAGAATCCTCCTGAAAACGAAAAAAGGCATTAAGATTTTTTTTAAAGTGCGAAACACTTCAAATTACTTTTGTAATTTTATATATAAAACGAGCATTTTAAAAATTCACTTTAAATTTGTTTATTCAATTTGATACAAAATGGAAAGTTTCTGTATTTAAAGTAATTATTTGTTCTGATAATATATTTCGTAAAGTATTAAGTCTGGGCTGTTTGCTGTCCATGGGAAAGGCCCATTTCTGCCAATCGTGTGCCTATTATTTTAAAAATTATTGACTATCTGAATATTATTGGGAGGTGCTCAATCCTACAGCCAATTGAATTATACTGACCTGGAAGGTTTTGTAAACTACTCTTTATTTCATTATTTAAAAAAATATAATATTTTCACCTCTTTAAACTGTCCTTAAAATTAATTGGGTCCAAAACTCTATTTCTAGTAAGACCACACGAATCGCTAATAATTTTTTTTATTTTTTCACCGAAATATTGACAACTTGATACTAGTAGCTTATCCGTCGCTCAATTTTTTTTTTGTTTTAACTGTTAAACTGTTTTTGTTAAAACGGTTTTTTATTTGTTGTTGTTGATTTTTTTTGGATTTAATTATTGCTAGGCAGTAAAAAAAATTTGCTTTATCCGTAAAAATAATTCTATTAGCATCTCATATTTTAAAATGTATACACAAAATGCAGGTTTTTGTCTCATTGTGTGTGTCTTCACTGACACCTTGGACATCTGCTATTGGATCTGTCATAAAGAGAAGCATTTTGTAAACAATTCTAATAAATGAGTGTATAAAATAATCTTACTTTCATTACGTAGTAATATATTTTAATTTCCTGTGGACGAGAAACAGTTTTTTCCTTTCAAGTATGTTTCTGTAATGAAATGTTTATAAAATAACTTATTCTTCTTTTTGCAGGCGTTTACCGATCGCGGCATATTCTGCAATAATACCGATATATCTCGGCAATATCAGTTTCATTTGCATAATCTAGCTTCACTATATCAAGCTTTCCCTGAGTTAAATGTCCCATAATATAAATAAATTAAAATAAATGTTTAACTTCGATAATGACAGCTAATCGATCATCAATATGTTCACTTGTTCATTCTGATAAAAAAAATAACTTAAATAATTAAATACTTTAAGTTTTTCTATTGTATTTTGATTACAAAATGACTATTCATATAAGTCTCATATAAGAAGAAACTAATTCGCAGGTATCGAAAGTACGGCATTTTTTTTTGCTAATTGCTGAAACAGCTACAAAAAGAAAATCAAATAAAGGTACATCACTACGACTAGAAAGATCTATAATATACCTATATCTATTTTGTTATGCAGAAGCAATTCATCAAAGCAGTACACAACAGACTTAAAAACACAGATTGTACACGTTTTTAAGTTTATGGAAAAGGAATCTTCTACTTCACAAATATGATGAAACAAACATATAGACGCAGAATAAAAGTACAAGATAAGAGAAACCACTAGGTATGGCAATGAAAGACATTTGCAAACTGAAAGAAAATTAAAGCATTCTTTGATTGATACATTAGAAATTAATATAAAGAATAAACGTGAATTTTTTGAATTTTGAAAATTGATAAAGAGGAAACTGTGATATTCCTAAGTATATGTACTTTCATCATAGATGTAGTGATTTGCCTAGGCATATTGTGCAATTTTTGGCTGAAAATGTTGCCTCTATTCATGTAAATAATACTGAAACTAATACTAACTTCTCAAATGATTTTAACCTCGATTTTAACTTACCTGTAACATTTAAAATGTATCACATAAGTGTAATGGATGTTTTCAATGTTATTTTGACTCAAATAGACAATTTAGGATGTGGACCTGATGGCATTCCAGTTGAATTTATTAAAGGCACTAAATGGGTTCTATCTGATGTTTTAACTAAAATATTTAGTAAATCCTTATGTGATGGTGTTTTTTCCGACCAATGGAAACAGAGCTATATGACTTTTTGTTTGTCATAAACTATAGAGCCATAACAAAAGTGCCCATAATCTCGAATATTTTTGAATTTATAGTTGCAAATCTTATTTCACCACATTTCAAACATTTAATAGTTCCTGAGCAACATGATTTTATTAAATTTAAATTTACTGTGTATACTCTTAGAATCATCAAAATATAATTTCTAGATTGTTGGAAAAGTATGATTAAGTTGATGTATATTATAAGGACATGACGAAGGCTTTTGATAGAGTGGATATCTTGATTTCTAAGTTGGTTCCGTAATTGTCTTTTAGGTAGAAAACGAAATGTTAAAATTAAAAAGTTTTTATCGGATGAATTTGCTGTGACTTCTGGAGTGCCGCAAAGTAAACAACTCCTTTGTTATTTGTATATTTTATCAATGATCTGGTGCATTATCTTAAGAATTCAGATGCATTAATGTATGCAGATGATCTCAAATTTTATAGAATAATCAAGTCTCCATCCGATACTGAAAAATTACAATGTGATCTTAACAATCTTGTGTTCTGATGCACTAAGTATAAAGTTCTAAGTTATTAAACAATACAAAACCCCATTTTATGTCCACATTATATAAATAATTACAACCTAGAAAAAGTAGAAGATATTAGTGATCTGATAGCGATCTTACTTTTCTAAACCATATTGAATACATGTCAAATAAATCCATGAAACTTTAAGGTTTTGTATTGAGATCTTTAAATAATTTTAACGATTTCGCACTGAAAGATGTTTATCGTGCAGTAGTTCATTCTGTACTGGAATATGCTTGCTCCATATGTTCGCCCTCATGTGGAGATCATCGAAAAAATTCAACAACAATTCTTGAGATTTATAGCTTTTAAATTAAAAATTATCAGTGAGGAGAACATTAATAATAATCAGCTTTTAACATTACTAAATCTTTTACCTTTGAAAAAAAGACGAGATTATTTGGATTTATGTACCTTTTTTAAAATTACAAGAAACGAAATGGATTCTCTAGTTTCTGTCGTAAATGGTTACGAATAGGTATAGGGAGCCTTAATACAGTTCGATGGAAACACACATTTTGACATTTGGTAGTGCATAAAGTTATAGGGTGTCCCATTTAAAAAAACGGACTTTAGCGGCTTTGAAAATGTGAATGTTTGCCGCTGAATTTAGGACACCCTGTATAAAAATAGACAAATTCAATAAAAAAATAGAAACCTAAGATTATTTACCGATCGTCTGCAAAATATGAAGATTATATCTTCAAAACAACAAAAAATATGAGATTTTAAAATTTGGTACCCTGAAGGCTCTTTTTTGGTTCAAGGTCAAGTATCTTAAGAACTCTTGAACCTAGGTATAGGATATGCTACATAAAATAGCATTAAAATTCTCAGTAGAATCCAAAATATCATAAAATACAGGGTGTTCCATTTAAAATAAGCAAGTTGATACCAACTTCCGGATAACCGGAAGTGACAGGAAGTTGAAAATATTTCAAAAAAGAAGTACCCCTTGACCTTACCTTAATCCCAAAATTTGAAATTTTTATCTAAATGGCATCATCAAAAACTTTTAATGAACGGGTTGCGTGAATAACCCTGTATAAAAGTTCCATAGGACAAAGTCCGTCAATAATTTATTTATTAATTTACTATTTATTTATTCTATATACAATATACAAATAAAAAAAATAGACATATATGCTCATAAGTTACAATAGAGATAATTTCAGCTATAAAAAAATAATAGTACTCCTGGAAAATAGAAGCATTCGTTAACAAAATTATTTTTTGTTAGTAATTTATTTGTGCCAATATTATAAAAAAATAAGGTTTTGTCCTACTTAAAACCAAGCTAAAGCATTCTAAAATGTAGAAACTTAGACCTAGAAAGATTCATTATATAGGTGCAGGATATTTATTTATTTGACATAACAAACAAGAAATTAACATATAATGCTCCTTTATACAAATATATTTTTAGATGATTTCAAAAATCTAAAAGCAGACATTTAGGAATATTAGGCTTTACCTGAATGTTAATAATATCCGGAGGACTTTAGTAAAAAATCTAGAGAGAGCGCCGCTTTCAACTAACCCGAAGGTGAACAAAGTTGTCGAAAATGGCTTAAATTTATTACAACATTCGAAAATACAGAAACATAAAATGGATCGTCACGTAGGAAAAAAAGCGGAATTACGCAGATTTTGACGTAACATCCTTGTTGGTGTTTATTAGAAAGCCACAATATCCACCATTATACTGTTAAAAACCAAATTAATTATAGTTATTTATAAACAGTTTTTCAAGATTATACGTTATACGTTATTGTATTGTATTCGTGTTTTTAAGCAAATTTTGTCTTACCTCATCATTTATAAGTAATTATTATTAAAAACAACCTCACCCTAACCTAATTTATTTTTGTGTATTTCCTCCAAAAGTTAAAGCCAAATGAACTTTTTGCAGATCTATCGCGCAATTCTGAAGTTTTTAAAAGAGCCGAATATACCCATTCACGATGTTTTTTGTGTTCCGTATTTGCGCGTTTTGGTTATCTATCATTAAACCTTAAACGGAATTTGGCGGCATTTGACTTGTTAAACCACAATTTACTTATCTCAATATTCTACTATCTAGGCTTTTCAAATAAAGCTTTAAATTGTTTTTCATATTTACATAATGGTAGAAAACAAGTGGTTTTGGAATTTTTCATTTCTGATATTGATATATAATAAATAATCCCTCAAAATCTTCTATTATTCTAGTTGGTGTATAACGACAAAGAACTTTATTCTGTATCAGATTATCTGTAAAAATAAACAGTACACCCCTAGTAATAAACAATGAGTCAAAATCGTAAGGATTGTCGTTTAATGTGATTTTCGTTTTTGATATCATTTTATTAGTAAAAAAAACCGTATGTTGTCTTAAAACTGATTTATAATCAACATTGTCTCAGGATATTAAAGCAACTCTGTGTGACTCACTGTTGATATCAAACCGACACGAATAGAAAAAGGTAAGAATTCGTGCTTACGTTTTTGGAATTCAAAAAAAATGCATCTCAAATAAATTAAAATAATTAGACAGCTTGAATATGTTTAATAGACACAAAATATATTTTGCTTGTTTCTGCCATAAAATCATAAAATGTAAAACCCAAAGATATTTATATAACAAAATTCAATGTAGACTCTCCCTGTTCCGAGGCACACAAAGGAAATATTCAAAAGATTATGTTTCTACAATTTAACTTCTTGTTTGAGTGTGAGGAGGTCGCTTTTACCAGTCTATAGATATTGATTTTACACACATTCTCTCTCACTCTTCTTTTTCTCTCATTTCTTGTTATTTTTTCTCACCATCTTTGTTTTTTTGTTTCTATCTTACATTATACACATGATCAAATATGATAACTATTAGACACGTGTTTCTGTCTCATTAGACTTTTTCATTAGCGGTATAAGTAAGTTGATAGATGTAAGAAAATAAAACTTGAAGAGAAGTCATAGAAAACAAACGTGGATTCACTGACAGGAGTGAGCCCAACATCTGTAACTTCGGTCAGAAAAGTCCAAAATTTAGGGTCGACATTTGACGTCTCTACGGAGGTAACCTTAGCCACCTGCCATGACATTCAAACACAAGAGAATCAATTAAAAAAAACTATAAAACACGCTCTTGTCAGAAACGCACTAAAAAGTATAAAATAATTTAATTTACTTACGTTATATACATCCGGAGATCTCCAGTAAAAAGCACAGAGAATGCGCCACTTTCGGTTAACCCAGAAGTGGACAAAATTGTCAGACATGGATTAAAAGTTGATAAATACTCTCCCATACATGATCACAATATTTTAAATTAATATTTAAAAGAAGAAAGAAAAAAGGGGGGCAGATATTAGTTGGTTGTCATCTGTTATATAAATTTGGATCATAGGACAGAACTTCGATAATTAACAGACTCGAAGAGTCATAATGTAAAAACGTGAAAAAGCAGCTACAGAACAACAAATCTCGAGGTAATTGGAAACATCCGGTAATAAAATTATTTTTTGTTAGAATCTTATTAGTGCCAATATTATAAAAATATAGTAATTAATGTTATTTTTAAATGTGTTCAGATCATTTGTTGCGTTTAGATTGACAAACAAAAATCTTTTTGGCTTTTTACTGAATAAGAATATTTAACTTTAAATTAATTGAAGCAGATATTATATATATATGTAATTATATTAAATATCTGCTTCAATTAATTTAAAGTTAAATATTCTTATTCAGTTGCGAAAAAAGCTTTTTGTTTGTCAATAGTATTTAATGCTACCTGAAACTAAAACATTCGAAAATGTAGAAACGTAGACTTAAAACCATATGTTTTTGTTTTTTAAATAACTTATGTAGTTATTGATTGGAGTTAATAACGAAAATTTTCGTGAAAAATGAGCAGCCCTTCTTTTTTGAGTTTTTTTCTATAAACGTGTTGATAGGATCAGAAAAGAAAGCAACCCTGAGTTTTTGCATTGCATAATGACCGGAAGCTATTTTATTGACTTTTTAGAAAAATAGCGTCTTTGACATTTTTTTACGACTTATGTATAGATAGATATTTATTAACCACATTACAATTACAAATTGTTTATAGCACGTCACAAATAAAAATTCTATAAATTTATGAGCACAATCTAATACCTTATTAAAATTATAAAATTATAAATTTACATTAAACAACTGGTAAGTACTTGTATAAGTCAATATAGTAATAACACAAACAAAACACAGAGATTCCATGGAAATACCCAGTGTACATCACCCTATAGTGGCTTGACAACTATTATAGTTATAATTATTATACTATAATAGTACTCTTCCAAAGAATAGAATGGATTTGCCAACAGAAACTGTTGTACTACAGTATAGTGTATTTTCATGCTGGAACTTCTTAAACTAATGGGAATTTTATTAATTAGACTCAAGTCTAAACTACTCATTTTTCATTTTGTTAACCTTGAAGAAGGAATTCTCAGATCATTACAACCCCTGGTGCTATAATTATGATTGTCTGAGTGCTTCTCAAGAGATATATAGTTAGAATGAATCTCCAAAAGAGAGTAATAGATAAAGACGAATGGTAGTGTCATTATACCAAGGGCCACAAATAATGGCGTGCAGTGCTCTGTAAGCCCCACAGCAGCCAGCAGTCTCACTGTTTTCTTCTGTAGCATAAGAATACGAACTGAATAGCATGAACGGCCCCACAAGACTATCACGGGAATGGAACATAGCGAAGTACACCGACGATATATATCACTTATCAATAAGTGACTCAGTGTTTGGGTTTTTTTCCTCATTAAGTAAAAGATTATTTGCTGAGAGTCAGTCTACAGCCTTGGTTACTGAGTGTTGTGACAGTTCAGTTAACATGTTGAAATCAGAATTTGTATTTAGGAGGCTGGTATCGCCAACAACAAGAAAACACAGCCGATTCGGACACACAATGACAGAGGTCGTTTATATATATGATAAAAAGCAGCGGACCCAGGACAGACCCCTGTGGCACACCATGGGTCACTGCTCTAAGATCCTATTGATCATCATTGTCATACACAACAGTAAGATATGACCTTATAAACTGAAAGGGTGCACCCACCACACCATAAAGTGCCAGTTTATGAATTAAGAGGCTATGGGAGACACAGTCAAAGGCCTTGTATAAGTCACACATAGTCAGGACTGAATGCGAGCTAGATTCAAAGCCTCCAACTATGTTTTTTACAGGGTACTGATAGTCGAAGTCCCTCTACGAAAACCATGTTGTGAAGCTTTAACTAGATCCCGCATTTCAAAATAATCTGTAAGCCGGTTGTTAAGGGGGAACTGCACGCAGTATTATGGATCATTTGCAAGCCTTCCGCCGCTACAATATTATGTTAAAAGTATAAGAGATATGTATTAGCTTCAATGTGATTTTAATAGGAAAATATGTACAGTTAAGCGCTAAATGCGAATTTTTATAAAAAAATCAAATCTAGAATTATAAAATATAAGTAGATTTGTCCATTTTCGACCATTTTTTGACCACTTTTTGACGCAAATGCTATCGCATATAATTTTTTTTGCCACAAAATGGCTCTTTACCGCTTTCCATTGATCTTTTGTCAACGTAACTGCAAAATTTCAAATGGTAAATCGTACTCATATCTTTGTATTTCTGCAGCGCGTGAACATTTTTGAACCTATTTTTAAACGAAATGTAATTTAAATTGCCTATACATAACACATTTCTTTGAGGTCGGACGTGCAGGAAGTTTTTTCTAATACGTAGGTATCTTTTCATCTTACTTTGAACTTGACTAGACCCTGTCGCTGGTTTTTCAGTTTTTGCGTGCAGTTTTCCCTTAAGAATAACCTCAATAATTTTTCCAAATAAGACGATAATAGAAATAGGCCTGTAGTTATCAGGAAGACTTGGATCACTTTTTTTAAAAATGGGTGTTATTTTCGAAAATTTAAAGTCGGTTGGAAAAATGCCCCCAGAAAAACATGTATTAATGAGTTTAGTGAAGGGATTAAGTACGATGTCTTTTATTGCTTTAACCGTTTTTATGTCTATTCCATAGTAGCCTGTAGTCGCGGTATTCTTAAGACTGTCAATAGCATCGGACACTTCCTGAGGGGAGGCAGTTTCTATTGGTTCGATTGGAACCAAAAATAAACTATTTCTTGACTACCTAATTTCTGAAAAACTCAGACCTCTATATCTAATACATAACCTATAAAACCACAAAAACCCTATGATATAAATGATTTTCGATTATCTTAATATTTTACTTGTGTTTAATGAATTGAATAAAATATAGCGAAAACGCGATTATATTCAAAAGGAAAGCCAAATAGTTACAAAACTTTTTTTAAACAAAAAAAAATCTTTAAATACTTAAAATAAACTTTTTTAATAATACTTTTTAACCAAATTTTGCTATTAGTTAAATATGAAATGAACTTTATTTTATTATATTATTTATATTTTGAACTATAATTGCTTTTTTATTTGAAAATAAGGTTCGGTTTATTTTTAATGCATAATGGCTTTAATTCTCTACATCTAACAAAAATAAATATTTAAAACATAAAAAATCGAGTTTCATCAAAATTGTATTTTTTTTAAATTAAGAAATTACATAAAATGTCATATTTAAAAAAAATATTTAGTGCCATTTTAAAAATAATAAAAATCCTCCATTTAAAAAAAATAAGCTCCCAATTCGGCAGGGTTGCAAAACAACTACGGAGGATTTTATTTTCAAATTGAATTGTAGTTTTTAACTGTTCCATTGGAAACAAAGATCTAAAATTTAATGTCCTTATTAAAAATAAAAATGTAAAGAAAACTGGATTTTTTATGCTATGTTTTGTAGGTTACATATTGGACATAGACGTTTGATGCCAGCGCAGTTTTTAGGAAATTTGAAAACGAATAATCCTCTTCGTTTTATTCCGATTAGGATTTATAAAGAAGCAGCTATATGTATCTCTTTTTTTTAAATTGTCAAAAACACAATTTCCCTACAAAAGTCAAAAAAAAATTGGCTTCCGCTCACTGTGTATTCCAAAATCTCACGATTGATTCCCTTTCCCACCAACATGATTGTAGGAAAAAATTCCAAAGGAAGTGCAATTCCTTTTTCACGAGAGTTTCCGGTAGATTGACTCCACTAATTTGCTCATTTTACGTAACAAACAAAAAATAAACATAATATAAAGCTACTTCATTAAAGCCAGCCGTCCAAGAGCAAAATAATGAAACCAATATTTCTACCTATAAGTGCAATCCGCCGTGCGGTATATTCTATCGTCCATTGATGTAGGCAGCGTATCCGCGTGGCTCCCCCCGACCCCCCTTTCTTTAAGTATGTCGTGTGCTACTTACTGGCGAAGATACTTAAAATTGACGTACAGGGTGACCTAAAGTTGTGCAATATACTTAGTCATGTTTTGAGTCAATTCTATTGGCAAATTTTATTTAGAAATTATTTTCGTCAATAAAATGCAAATTTTTATTTTCATTTAATGTTATGGTTCGATTGTCAAATAAAACATGAATGTACAGGATCAGTAGGAGTCAGACCTATTTGAAGTGTTTTATGGTAGCCTGTATTATTACTGGTACTGAGCGGGAAATGTTTGATTTTGGTCTGTGATGGGTGGCAACAATAACCGGAAATTTTACGAGCAAAGCCGATGGGTTTAATTAACAACAAAAAAATTAAAATGACGACTTTTAAATTTTCTATATTTCTTTTATAAGTAGTAGTCCCCATCCTGAAGTTTAGTTTTCTGTACAAAAATTTGGAGTTCGTCGGTTAGTTTCGTCGGTAGGGCAGCTCATAGGCTTACATCACGAATTAAAATATTATTAAATATTCAAGAATTTGCGACTGAAACGTAAAAGATAGTTAAAATTAACTGGCAATATAATAAACACTAAAATTTAATTTTAGTGTTTATTATATTGAAAAACAATATATAATGTGTTTAAAGTTAAATAACATACATTTTATAATATAATACTTTTGTAGACTTTTGATGATAAAACTCTGTGGTATTAATCTTGGCCGAAATTATTCCAATATCACTTAAATTTCTTCTTGGGAGTATTAAACAGAATTACTCTCATCAATTTAAATTACGTATATTATGAATATTTAAGTATATGTTTAATATTTTAACATATTACATATTAAATACAAAAATCGGTAAATTTCCTTTAGTGATTACCCAGTTTAGTATAGAACATAGCCATTTAGTAACATATACACATATAC
Organism: Kuschelorhynchus macadamiae; assembly: GCA_030620095.1. Lineage (NCBI taxonomy): Eukaryota > Metazoa > Arthropoda > Insecta > Coleoptera > Curculionidae > Kuschelorhynchus > Kuschelorhynchus macadamiae. The sequence continues at coordinate 57,079 of JAUTXW010002583.1, forward strand.
TGTCTTTTTATTGTGCGCACTTTTATTCCACCTTTAGATTCGTATTAATATTTTACCAGTTTCTACTTTTAGGTCGCTAATTTGAACTCGTACCACAATTTTACTACTTTTCTATCACACTTAATGCTTGCACAAAAACTGAAATTATTCTAAGATTTTATTATGCGGCATCTTGGATTCATATCAAGATATTACCAGTGCAAGTCTATGTAACACCTGATTTTTTTACCATTTCACCAGGCCGCCATATTGAATATTTACCAAAATGTTACCAGGTCCACGAAAACCTTTAATTTTTTACCAAAATTCGGGTAAATAGTTTTTTAGCTTTGCCGCAAATTGACAGAAGGCAAACAGACAGTCCGACGGAATTGAAAAAACGTGTTTTTTGTTATCTAGAAACATTAAAACTTGATGCTATGGAGGGTGATTTTTTCCACGATTAAAAACATTTTATTTGGCCGCCATATCGTTGAAATCAATCTAATAAGTAGCTTTTTTTGGTCGACTCTGTAAATATTTTATTAAGCCGCCATTTTGTGTGTCGTCGTCTTAAATTCCTATCAAAATTTTACCAATTTATTTCTACGTAATAGTTAATTTTATACAAATTTTCAGATATATTGGATAAATAATTTTTTGGTAATATTTTCTTAACATTTCACTAGGTCGCGATTTTTTTTTACCATCTTGGATTCGTACTAAAATTTTAACAGTTGATTTTTACGTATTACTTGATTTTTTGTTAAAAATTTCAGGTAAATTGAATAAACAGCTTTTTAGTATTATTTTTTTTTAACATTTCACTAGGCCGCCATTTTGTTCGGCCATTTTGGATTTATACCAAAATGTAACCATTTCATCCACTTGTGAGCCTTGATTTTGACCAAAATTTGAAATCAATCTGATAAATAAAGCGAGAAACCGACGGAATTGAGAAAACATGTTTTTTGTCATCTAGGACCCATAAAACATGAAGACCTGTTAAAACCTGGGAGGGTGATTTTTCACGCTTACAATTGCAGTACTTATGCGGGAAGTAAAACCATATTAAAATATTTAGTTGAAACAACTTTAGTTTTATAGTGATTTTAAAAACAACATACAGTGTTGTCAAAGTTAATTAACATATTATATACATAATTTTATATATTTGTAGACTTTTACCAGTAAAGGTAATACTCTTCATGGTCCTGAACTTGGCCAAATTACCTTAATTAACAACAAAAACTGTATTATTGCATTAGAAAATTATTTTTTTATTATAACAGAAAACTTTCTAATGCAATTTTCTGTTTTATGTGCATACAACTTGATGCGATTATGTTTTATAATCTAAAAAAACCTGTGTATAATTTGCAATAATAAAGGCAAGAATAAATTAAAATTCCATATATTTATATAGCGTGCTAAGAATTTGCATGTTTTCAAAAAAATATAAGGAAATAAAGTTTTCCTAACTTAATAGAACTAAACTACTAAAAACAAACTAATTAAAATAATACTGATCCAAAATAATTGTCGTTTGGTTTAAAGATATATTTAATATTTATGTTTAATCCAAAATTATAAGTACAACAAATAGTATTTCTAAAGTATTTAAAATCTGCACCATACTGTAACACGTAGAACATTCCTCAAGATCTATTTTTAAATGTCATAATGTCTTGTGTCCTATATGTAGGAAGGAAATTTAATTTAGTAAGTCATATTGTTAAGTCTCTAAGATATTCTAAAATAAGGCGAAAAAGATCTGGTGCATGTTAACTCTGTAAACTGATAAATTGACAATGTCTTTGAAGCTACAATTTGCTTTAATTCCCATTGGTTCATTTCTGCTTTTGCAGCATTTGAAGCAAAACTTTAACAAGCTGAAAGTTCGCCTCTTTCACCACTGTAGATCCATTCACGATAGTTCAGCAAAGAATTTAAATATGGACTTATAGTGACTATTTCGAGCTTTATCCTGCGTAAATAAAATTAACTTTTTAGACTTGCATTTTTAATTGAAATTATTTACGACATTTTGATTAGCGATGTGACTCCGACCAAGCGTACCAACATGTATTTTGTTTACAAGACGTGTGACAGGGAGAAAGGAAAACAGTTTTTTTATTATTTCTAAAAATAGCAATATTTTTAAGTTAAGTTATGTACTGATGATCACCGGAGAACGAAGCCTGGTCAAAATGGTCAAATCAAAAAATAAATTATTATTTCGGTAACTTAAGTAATCTCTTTATTAAAAATTATTATCATTGGTGCTACTTCGACCCAGTACTTGCTCTCGATCTCCACATTCCTGTATTAATTTTTCTGTATATTTCACTGATTTCTTCCAATACCCCGGCGTAATATGATTTCACGCATCTTGAAAAACTATGTGTACTTGCTCAGACTTAAAACCATCACCTACTTGTTTTTCGTACTTATATTTTGCCCCAGCCTATATCAATTCTATTGCGTTATACTGGCAATGATATGGAGGCAATCGTACAACTTCACGGCCATTTCTACGAAACATTTTATCTACGGCTTATATTTTGGGTTTCTTTGAGGAATTTTGGTATTGATAGCAGTTTCGATATAAGCATATAGTCGAAGTAGATTCCACCTGATCATTTTCAAGACGAGATGGTCAAGTAAGTTAGGAAGGTGCTGATCGCTGATGTTAATGCTCCATTTTTGACATACAATGTTATTTGACGTATCTCTTTTTAGTTTTGTAGGTTCTACCAAGTATCTTTCTAGCCTTCCCATATGTTGTATAATTTTTTGGAGACCCTGTATAATTTTGGATGTGAAAGACCTAGATATGCTCTATTTCTGACATACCCACTCCTCACATTGAACGAAAAGTCTATTATGTGGGGTGTTAGATTTACGAAGGTAATATATTTCCTGTAGATTCATATATGTATATTGTATATTATTTACTTCACTAGATATCACGTAACTTTTACTAGTATGATTTTTTTAATCTGAAATTTTAACAAGCAAATAGCCTCCTTTGTCTGTAATGTCATTTATAGCTATTTTGGCAAGTTCTACTCCTCGACATGTGCCAGTTGAGCGCCTTTGCCATTAAATAAATATCTTGGGGTGTCTGAGACATGAATCTTGATATTACATCTTTTGAAATACCTTAGCTTTTTTTTAGCTCAAGGCCTACTTTTTAAGATATAACGTTAACTTAAAATACCTACTTATGCCTAGATTTTTTTAATTTTCAGTAAACTTTTCAGCATTGAATATCTTGACTAAAGCGTATTTGGCTTGCCTGTCTTGGAAATATTTACGGGTCCTGTTGAGAGTAAGTATTTCGGATTTTGCGATTTTTTCCAGTTTTAAACGAAAATCTATGTCTTATAGTACATATTAAAAAAATACAATTGGCAGAAAAAACAAATAAAAACTGCTCAAATTCCCTATAATTTTCAATACATAATAATATAATACGTTGCCAATGATTTAGCTGTACCGGTTTTATAGCTTTAATGATGATCCTTTCGGCTCCTAATATGATGCTAACCCGGTACCGTTTCACTTAGTAGCTCTGCTGTACCATTATTGTGTTTAACGATGATGCCTTCGTCGCCTAACCTGTTGCTAACGCGGTACCGATTTACGGAATATATCAAAGTTGCCTGCCGCCATTGCAGAGCTGGCAGCAACAGTAATGAATTATTCAGTCACAAAATGGAATTACGGAATTACACTTGGCAACATTGCTTTTTGAATAACAGGAAATATCAGTTAATTTTCACTTTGAGAATTTTTTAACTTGACAACATTTTTAATATTACTTTTTTAAAAACTTAAAGTAAAAAACTGTATATTATATAATAAAATACTCTAATTTTGTATTCTGCATGGAATTTTAACATAAAGTAACAGTAGACGCTTATAATCATGTAGTGCATTACAAAATTATAACTATTTGTTATGCAACGTTTTTTCGCAAAAAAGCGGTTCATCCGCAATTTTTTTTGCTGAAATGTATTTATTTCGAAGTAAGCTCTACAGTGAATACAAAAAATGTGAGAAAATTAAGAATACCAAACCTCTACAAGAACCCGAACCCGATTTACAAAATAAGCTACAAATATTTTATTTTCGCCATTTTCTGTACACCAACTTGAAAACTTTCTATATTCCTTTTTATACCTGATTTTGAACATTTCAGGCAATAGTTCTAAATGTCTTGTTGTTTCTAGAGGAGATTCTGGTATATCATCATCGGACAAATCCATTTAAAACATTTCTTTAGTTCACACAAACTAACAACGTTACGATACTACTTTTTTGTTTGTAGTTTGGTTTCATGGTCAGACAGTTATTTATAATGGATGAAAATTGAGGTTACTAATTAAAAAATGCGAAAAAGTACTTTCCAAGCTAAATGCGTGTCAAAAACTGCATTTTCCGCATGCTCGCTGTAAAACTAATTTTTGGATCGACAGTACGAGTTTTTGATAAAACACAACGTAGTATTAAAATTATTCTGGTTTTAGAATTTTTAAAAATAGGGCACAAATGCAAGGAAAGCCTTTCGTTTGTTATAATAGTAAAATTGTCCCAGTTGAACGTGACACAAGTAAAGTAGGAACCGATGAAAAATTAGAATATATTCATGATGAATCGCTTTAAATAAAACGAATCAGGCTCTGGGTTTCACCCACAATTCTGACAGTTGTCCAAATTGATGTTGAGGATACTTAAATTTATAAATAGTTTAAAATACACTGAACTTTTTTGGGGTACTGATTTTTTTTCCAACTCGCTATTTCGCTACCTGATGAGTTTTTTGGACCTCGATAAAAAATCTTCAAGTATTATTGACATGTGGACCAGCATGTTTGAAATTATAATTTAAATAATTAAAGACAATTTTAATTTTAATATCATTTCAAAGAAAAATAACAACGCTATCCTAATAAGCTAAAAGGTCAGGTGTCAAAAAGTCAACCAAAATGGAAAATTTGTAAAATATGTATTCATAAAATTTGCTTTGTAGGTAAAAAAGATATCTAGATCATTTTGATGCGATTATCTAGGAGACCTGTAATAATACCCATTTCAAAAATTTTATCCAACTCTTTCTTGTCCTAAAAAGTTCATGGTTTTTTACATTTACAAAAATAGTAGCTAAAACTGAAAAGAGCTCTTTAGTTCTTTATAATCGGTTTTTACTACAAGTAATAGTTGTTCGCAAATAATGTGATATTAAACATGTATCAAAATTAGGCCCTCCTATAATATCGTTTATAAATCGACCAAAGATAAAAAGTTAGACGCCACTGAAATTTCAGAATTAAAAATGAGTTTACAATAACAATATCAAGTAATATGACTAAATAGATATTACACAATACGATTGTTAAATATTATAATTTATTTTTATTACTATTATTATTTATTATTCCTTAAAAAATATTATTCTTAAAAACTTATTTTTTAATCCATTATATATTTATATAAATGTTTTTTTGTATTTTTGTCGATAGAAGGTTAATTTAAATTTTCAGTGCTTATTTAAGAATTATACTGCACTTAGTCTAAAAAACTAAGAACTACAACTGTTCTGAATTTCAACGGCGACTGTTAAGTTATTTAATAATAAATTTAAGAGGGGCAATTTTTAGACTGATTTTTTTTATAGATTAGAATTTTTCATGTCGTAGTTATTTTATTTTTCTTTTTTGTGTACTGAGTTCTTTAAATTAAAAATAAGGATACTTTTCAAGAAAGTACCTTTTCTAAACTTAAATGTAATAATAAACAAGATAAATAACAACATTGCATATACCAGATAACAGGAAAACTCCATTTATCACTTGTATATTTTGATAATATCTTCTAAAATTTGGACTAAGTAATGGTTTTAATTTGTCGAAACAACTGCAAACCAAAAGGAGCAACAAAGCAACTAAAACATAACGATACAAAGAACGGTATACCGCTTTACAGAACACATTTGGATTGAATGCAAATTAAACGCTCCTGTCTGCAAGCCGTGCAGAAAATCGAACTTTTTTTTGGCAGGCAAATGCAGATTATTATAATTAACACATCGAATTCCTTTGATTCTTCTAACATTTTCAAACATGCCGACACGAATAAAACAACTTGTTAGTCGGATGATTTAAGTAATTATTAGCTTTATTCATGTCAAAGTAGATACGTGGGTAATAATTTAGAGTAAATCAGCGACCTCGATTAGTTCTTGCTGTTATCTTTAAACGATAAATATAAATCATTAACAAAAGTATTACGAGACTTAAACTTAATATTTTTATAATTATACATATGTTTTAATAGCGAAGTTCTAAAATCACCTACAGAGATGCTCGTAGGAAGTCAGGAACATGTATAGATGCATCCTGTTCATATTAAACAATCCTTAAATATGTAAGTAAAATTAGCTAATGGGACTTGTATTTTCTTTACTTTAACTTTTCGATGAGCTCTATGTCTAATTATTATGAAGTACAAACTAAAAGCTAATTCTATGACTGAGAGATGAGATAGTAGGGATTCCAAACATTCTGAAATATTGACCCTGAACTTGCTAAAAATCCAATTGCTATCTTCAATGAATACCGCTTTTTTAAAGTCCCTTTATTTAACAATGCTGCTCCCTGTAAAAGATTTAAACGTTTAACCATTGGAATCTTTAGGCGTAGGTTCAATTGATATTTCAAACTATCCCTATAGTATTACCAAATATTACAAAAACTGATCATGTATTTTTATTTAAAAAGACAACAGGTGCCGTGTGTTTTTGTGCATTTTATTTCTTTAGATCGACATACTATGAAGATGTACCAACACACAGAAAAGCACTGTTTATCTTGTAAATTCATACTAGACAATACACAAACCAAAATATTTAATGCGAACACACATTAAAGCAGAAATGTTAAGCCTTTTTCTTTATGTGCCAACCATCTCTACTTCAAGGTCATATACAGGGTGTCACTAAATAGTGTCCAAAATTTCAAGAGCGTATAGAACTATAAAAAAAGGTCTATGAATATAGGTCCGGAATTGCTTAGTTTTCAATATACAGGGTGTCCATTTCCTACTTTTTATTTATTTTCTACACACCGAGAACAATTCTAGAGATAAATTATTTAAATTTGGCACAAGATGTACGGTGACCAATGTCTACAAGTACAATAAGTTATCTACATGGTGCAATTTTTTCCAGATCGTGACTTAATTGATCCACCAGAACTTTTTAATACTAAGTCACTGATTGTTTCCAATTAGAAAATAAATGTGTCTCCTCGTTCTATTCTCTAACTTTCTGGTATATTGCTTTAATTTGATATTTTCTACCGCTTAGAAGTTATTTAACAAAATGTCCTTTCGTGCACATGAAATTTTACAGTAAAAATGCATTAATACAACAATTTTATTTTTTGAATAATTTGAAGCTTTACAGTAGAGCTATTAAAAAAAACATATTTTTAATAAAGTAGGCCATGATTATTGTTTTGATTCAGGAGTAATTTTGTCATGGCAACTTATCTTTTGTGGACTTGCGACTTGTTTTTATTTAGTTGCTTTTTTACCAGTCTCCAATGTCAATGAAAATGAAGTATTCAACAGCTGAATTAGCTGATATGCATTTCATGTACGGACGGAAATAGTCAAGAGGCCCTTCATTTATATTAGAAAAAATTTTCATAGGATCCATCAATGCCTGTAGCATTATATTTTTCATGAGCTAAATTGTTTCATTTGGTGAACAGTTTAATTCACGCCGATATATATTAGAAGTAATTTGGGTTGTCTATAAGTGGGTTTTATAACGTAATATTTAATTTTAGGGTGGAAATGTCGTTTTTTTATAATTTGTACATAAATCAAAACAAGTAATTTACTCCATATTTATTTTTACGTTGCCATCGAGATAAAATCACAATATTTGCCAATCATTTCAATATTCAAAGCAGGTAAAGGAATTTTATATTTAATATGAACATATCCTTTTGGCACTCTCAAGTCATGGATTCACGGCGTCGACGTCGACTTGCGTTTCTACTTTCGGTTTTTAGTTGCAGTGTTGCCGAATCGAGTTAATGATTTTTCTTAAGTTTCATGGAGAATTTGAATTTGCCGCTTCCTTTCACGAGTCACTTTACTGACTATTTCCGTGCTCGACCTTCTTGGTTGGCCAACGGTCTTCATCCCTTGGTATCGTCATTCCGGTTGGTAGTCGAGGTACTTACAACACCTCCATGTGTTGATCCGAAGAAAAATCGGGAATCATCCCGAATATACCCAGTACCCTACCATGAGTTATGAATTATGGTCTTAAAAGAAACGTAATCTGTTGTCCCGCCTAGACATCTTTATTTGATCCAGTTCTGTTCGAATGCTGTTAGTTCCAGACACTGTAACTGTTCCTGTGATTTTGAAGTGATCCTCTTTTGATGTTTTGATGCAGCTCTTCAAGTCCTGACATCCTTGGAAGGATTTATAAAGACCAGATAATATTTTTTTTATTATTTATCCATTTTTATTCATTTTTTTTACTACAAGCATTATTTAATATTATACATTTTTACATTTGATTTACAGTTTAAACGATTTATGCTATTTAAAAGTGACCCAGTTAATTAAATATTTCTTTCTAACTTTCATTTATGTAACAATAATTAAAGGTGTTAAAATTATTAATGAGTTATGTGAATTATAGTCGACTATGGGGCTTGTTTAATTTTCTTTATGAAAATATTGACATATTAAATTTCTTTTTTTCCTATTTTGAATCATCTTATCTAAATTGTACATTTGCTATATAATATATGGTGTCGTAAGTATACCTCATATTTTCGTTTATCCTGCCTACACTCATCTAAATTTTATTTCAGTTTTTTTTTTTATAGGAACTAGCTTAAGCTAAAGTTTATTTATTTTGGTTTCGTAGTTTTCCTTTATTAAATATATAAAAAAACAGCGTGGCGCCCTTTTAGTAGTCTACTTGGATTATATAATGTATTTTTTTTTAAGATTTACTTTTGATTTTAAAGAACACACCAAAATGTAATAATTAAAAATTCTAATATCTAACATCAAAGTTAATTTAATAAAATTATTTTTCATTTACCCCCGAACCCATAGTGCTCTCCAGATGAAAAGCTGCCGTTAGCTGAGCGTTAAAAAAAACAAGGGCTAAGATATGCTACATGCCTAGGGATACCGGTTCATTTAAGCCGTAATGGGCATATCAGAACTGTTCGCATTCCAGAAGTTGATGAACGAATATTAAGAATTGTAGAAAATGAACCATCTGTTTCTTTAAGGAGCATAAGTGTACGTGAAGATGTAAATCGTCAAACACTTGGCTTACCTCGCATGAACAATTATTGTATTTCTTATCATCTACAAAGGGCACAAACTTTAATGCCAACTGATTGTCTTCCAAGAATTAATTTTGTTAATGGCTACTTAAAAAAACTGCTTTCCATAGAAACTTTCTACATCACATTTTGGCAACTGACTACTGGACTGACACAAGTTCTCATGCTATTTTTGAAAGTCGTCATTAAATTAGGATTTTCCATGAATGTATGGATAGGCATCTTGGGAGATAATTTTCTTGGACCAGTTTATTTTTGTTGTATTCTTTGTAATAGGGCATATTGGTTGAGCGAGGAAGCTTATTTAAATTTTTTAAATAAGTTGCCGGCTTTATTGGAAGATATTCCATTAGCAGACCGGAATAAAATATGGTTTCTATATGATGGGACACCACCCCATTTTTAGCTAATGTTCGAGAGCACCTATATAGAAGTTTTTGGACGAAGGTGGATTGGATGTGGTGGTCCAGTGGCTTAGCCACGCAGTTCGCCAGATTTAAACCACGTGGACTTTTATGTTTGAGGATATTTTTGGTATACGCTGTGCTCATTGTAGTTGAAAAGCATCTCCGCAGCGTATTACTCAATGATGGGAGGCTATTAGTAACATGCCAGAGACATTTCGACGTGTTCATTTTAACTGGAATAAAAGAGCTCGAACATGTTTAGATATAAATAGTGGACAAACTCAACATATCTTGTAATGTTGAGCACTAATTTAATTTTAGCTTTTCGAATCGTGTTTAATTTTATTTTCCGTATACACTTTATTTAGTATTAATTTGGTAAAACTGATATGGTAACTGAAAAGAGATCTTCATTTCCGCCATTTAAGCAAATTTCATACTAAAAATGCTGTTAGCGAAGGTGACTTGACGAAGTTTAGATTTTTTTAAAGCTTTTAAATTATTCAAAAAATAAAATTATTGTGTTAATGTATTTTTACTGTACAGTTTCTTGTGCACGAATGGACATTCTGCTAAATATCATTAGGCTCTCGACCCGGAAAAAATAACATGTGTAGCTTTTTCGAAAACTTATTATACACGTTTCGTAGACATTGGTCACCATATATCGTGTGCCAAATTTAAATAACTCATCTCTAGAAACCCTGTATCTTGTAATATACGCCCTTGAAACTTCTACGTTAATGCAATTTATCATTTCACATGTACGCATTAGCGCATAATAATAAAATGACCTGCATCGTGAACCTTATTCTTGTTGTTATTTCTCTCATAAGAGGGAAATATCGTAATCGAGAAAAAAATCACCCTTCTAGATTCTTACGTTTCAGGGTCCCTTGACGCCGAAAAAAATATGTTTTCTGCAATTCCGTTGATCTGTCTGTTCAAAACTAAAAAGCTGCTTGTTCGATTGACTTCAAATTTTGTTATGAATCCAAGATGACGAAACAAAGTGGCGACCTAATACTTGTTTAAAAAGTTAGTCTCAAAAAACTACTTTTTCGACTAATTTGAAATTATGCGCAAGAATTATGAGAGAGTATGATATAGATTTGAATTGGCAAATTTTTGGTACGGACTCAAGATGGTAGACGAAATTAAATGTGATATAGGGATAAACTGGTAAATTTTTTGTACAAATTCAACATGGCGGAACAAAATGGCAACCTAATAATATTTAGAAAATATCATTGCAAAAACTGCTTTTTCAATGGATTTTAAAATCTAACAAAAAGAAACTTAATAGAAACTTCCCTCGTTATTATTCATTTCTTTTATTAGAGATAGTAAAGTTTATTCCTATTTAGTCTCGAATATAGTATTTTAGAAATTACACATATAAATTGTGTTATATTTAACTTTTCTAGAAAAAGGAAGGATTCATTAAAAAGGAACTTCAGGGTAATTGGGTAAAATTATTTTTTTTATTACAATCAAGGGTATTTCATAAACAGGGACGATGTTGAATTTTCTTTACCAGATCTAAAACTATCTCGTCCATCCACTCAATTCTACGCAGTGATTATCTTGTAAATTTATACTGACGAGACAATACACAAAATCAAAAGATTTAATGCGGACGCATGGTTGGTCGATACATGCTTACTTTGATGATTCGCCCAAAAGCCGGAAACTCTGCACAACGAATCGTATGGACGAACCTGACCCTCCATACTATGCATATAATCGTTGCATCAAACCAACGCAACAATGAATAGCGAGTAACGGCCTTAAGAATCTCTAAATTTTATAAATTACAATGTTTGTCTTACCTATTTTCCTCGAAAAAATAACAATTTTCAAAATAATTGTAAAGAGCTGAAATTGTTTCTTTTTCCCCCTAAAAAATAAAATCTCGCGGCTTAAAATATGAATACTTTTTAGGATATGCTGAAAATATCAAAATAGACGTAAAAATCCAGATTTTTTTTTCAGAGTTAAATAGCACGGAAGCTTTCACTGCTTCTAGACCTTGTCAAATTGGAATTACTTTTCGACATTTCGTCTGCGATTGCACGAGGCATCTTCAGGGAACTTCACTGCACCAGATCAAAATACTGAATGAGCTCCGATGAGAAGAGTTAAGGTATTTAAACTGGACTCGATACTTTCACGCATGGTGTATACGCCCGTAGTCCGCGTCTTTATTGAAATTTTTAGGATTTATGATAATTTCAATAGATGTTGCGTGCTGGTGTTCAGCGACAGTGGATTGAACAATTGTTTCTTACCTATACATCTTTCATGTTTAATAGTTACATACCGTCCAGTTTCACCTATATATACTTTACTGCAGGAACAAGAAATTGTATAAACTCCTTCTAATTGAAAAGGAATTACATCTTTTTGTGTGTAATAATCATTGTGTGTATGTTGGATCTCCGCAGAATTCTTGAAATTTTATCTGTGGTACCCTAAATAAAAGGTAAAACTGTACTACTTAACGGTTGAGTATCAAATAATGGTTTAGGTCTGGTATTATTATACCAGCAACTGACAGCAAAACGACAGAGGAAGTTCGAAACTCTGTGCAGCAAACATCCGCCAGAACAGCCACTATAGAATACGGCAATCAATTTTTCATCTATTTCATTAACAACAGCAGAGGAATCGGTTCTCTCTAAAGGACATAATTTCGCAATTGCTCCAAGAACCATTCCAGTAGAGGACATAATGGCAAGTGTAGAGAACAGGTAGATTCAGTTCGACATGTAATAGTAAAAATACTTCGCAGCTTCAAATCATCAAAATCTAATATAAAGAGCATCATTAACAAAAAAGTTGTTATAATTCTACTAGCAGATTAAGAAAATGCAACGGTAGTCATGGATAAGAACAACTACATAGAGAAAATAGAGGCATTACTTCAGGATGACAGCTATTAGACTATACAAATAGATCCAACTAAGAAAATTGAAAGGAAAATGGATTTGCCAGACCTAGAGAGGAAGAAATTAAAGTCAAGCGGTCCGAAGATTCCCGGATTTTACGGACTACCAAAAACACATAAAGCTAACGTACCGTTAAGTCCCATCATCAGTGTTATAGATTCGCCATCTTACAAAATAGATAAGTATTTAGCCAATATCTTAAACTCCTTCGCGGGACGATCTAATTTTTATATTAAAAACTGTAAGAAGTTTTGTAGAAAAGCTCAAAGATTTTACTTTGGATCCCGGTAATATTTTAGTCGGTCTTGATGTTGAGTCCTTTTATAAAAATGTGCCTATTGTTTATTCAATTTCTGTAATTCCTGACATATTTCAACATAAAAACCATAATCCAATCTTACTTGAATTGATAAGAGAATGCTTAACGTCCACATATTTCATTTTACAAGGGACCTTTTATGAGAAAACCTCGGGTACCGTCATGGTAGCGAACATCTTTATGGAGGCTATCGAGAAATTTGCTTTAAGCTCTGCTTCTTTACAACCTAAATGTTGGTTTAGTTATGTAGATGATACTTTTGTAATACGGCCTCATGGAGAACAAAATGCAATTATATTTTTAGGCCATCTAAACCAGGTATGGGTAAACTTTATTTAACTGAGGGCGTAATTTCGGCACTTAATCAGGTCGCGGGCCGTAGTTAAGATATAAGTAGTTAGTAGTGAATAAAAAAGCGATAAAAATTCATATATTTTTTTATTTATTAGTTATAATAGCATAATCAAACATATATAAAACAAATTAAAAAAAAACAGATAGAAAAATCAAAAGATGATCAATATTGGGGGTCAATGTCACTAGTACATAGGCGCAAAGTGTTTTCTAAATCAATATCTGTAAGTCGAGTACGATGCTTATTTTTATTAATTTTCATGATTGAAAAAAGCTGGTCATATTTATACGTGCTACTGAATGTACAAATTATTTTTCGTGCAAAACCTCTCAGCTGTGGATACTCCTCTTCGGAAAGGTATGTTCTGTAAAATTCGCTTAGTTCCACATCATCAAATTTAAACTTCAAATATGAGTCTTCTTGAAGCTCGATGAACTCCATTTGTAGGTGATGAATGATGAATTGCTTTGATAGAGCATAGCGACCGTATTCAATGTTTTCGTGACTGGATAATATTAAAAAATGAAAACAGTTTTTACATCTCAAATAATGTTTCCCACAAGCAAATTTGTACAGCTGATTTACTAAATGCCCTTGTGTTTGAAGCTTCAAGTTCAGGTCGTTTTAAGTGTCTTGTGATGTCTACCAGGAATGTCATGTTACAAAGCCATGTTGGATTACAAATTTGCCGCAATGTCTTGTCTTTCATTTCCATAAAATCAGCTATTTCTCTTCTAAGGTCAAGAAATCTTTTTAGCATTTTACCTTTGCTTAACCACCTTACTTCGCAATAGTATGTCACATTATCGTATTCTGAAGAGAGTTGATCCAAAAATGCTTTAAACTGGCGATGGTTAAGACCGCGGGATCTAATGAAATTGTTGGTACTTACTACAACATCCATAACGTTCTTCAGTCGACTGGGCTTAGAGGACAAGTTTCGTTGGTGAATAATGCAATGCAGAATTATTAAGTTACATTCTTACACATTCATGCGTTCATCTGTGCACACTCCAACTAATTTATATCACTGCAAACCATATTGTCCAAAAATACTTTTCACCTCGGCAAAAATATCTTTGCCAGTAATGGTCCCTTGTAGTGGCCGTAAAGCCAGTAATTCCTCTGTCAATACAAATTCTTTATCAACACCTCGTATAAAAATAGCTAACTGGGTATGTCAGATAAATCAGTACCCTCAACCAAAACTATCGAAAATGCTTGGAAACCAGCGTCAGTCAATGTTTTTTTGATATCACTAGCCATCATATCCATACGTCGAACAACAGTACGTCGCGATAAGCTCACTTTTAATAGAAGTATTTTATCAGTTTGTTTTTTTTAAATGTGAAATATTTTTTTAGAAATATTTATATTCAACAGCAAAAGTTATAGTACGAGCCGGGATCGGACCGGCACCTCTGGATCTCTAGCTCATTGTTCTAACCAATTACGCTATCGTACCACTGATAAGCAATTCGTTAGAACTTGTACATACTCAAACCTTCCAGTATCATAAGCATTGTTGATCCTGCCAAATATTCTTACATTATAGGTTCGATCCCCACTCGTACCATAACTTTTGCTGTTCATTATAAATATTTCTAAAAAAATCTCCCTTTCTCAAAGTCTTTCTTTTTTTCTGGGTACAAAAGTTCTGCAACATCTACTAGCCCTCTTTAACAAACTCTCCCTCAGACGACTCCGATGTTTTCGCGATTTTGGAACTAACTATAAAACTAGCTTTAACAACACTGCCTAGATTTGATTTTTGTGAATGGAATATTTGTTGCTGTTTTCCTAAATCGTTAACAAGTTTTTTAATTTTATCTTTTTTTAACTGGCACGTAAGTAAATTATATTGAGCGCAATACTTGCTGGAGTAATGCCGCTTCATACTGTCTTCTTTTAAAACAGAAATTGTAACAAACATATAGGTTTACTACCATGATGATAAAAAAAGTAGTCATCAGTCCATTTGTTTAGCAATTGACGACGTTCTGTGTCCACTTTCCGCTTTTTTAAATCAGACATCTCGATAGATTTTTTTCTGCTGAGCTGAATTTGTTTGAATATTCCACTCATGTGCAAATTTTCCCGTAAGACTGGTGGTGTTTTCGAAAAATTATAGCGGAAATACCACGTCGTCTAGGAAACAAGGTGTTTCCACTTACCTGGTTAGGTGTGGTTACATACCTAACCAAAAAATGAAATCTTGACAATATGAAACCTGCTTTTGAGAGACGCTAGAGTTCCTAGAAACTGATTCTTTTTAAGTATCTTTCAAACATTTTTGAAAAGTTGTCAATATGAATAATCGCTTTGGGCTAGTTCAAGAAGAGGAAATGCAAGTTTGTGTTCAATTTGTTACAAAATTCAAATTTCTGAACTTGAAATAGGTATGTATTTAATATTCAGTTAATAAAGCTTAGTTTCCCTGTATTTGATTCGTGGAATATTCCTCCTAAATACCATTCGTGCTTAAAAATTAACCAGATAATTTTCCACTCATGCGTGTTTTCTCTACAAATTTGCCTCGTCCTTCGGACTCGGGAAATTAAAAGAAAACACACATTCGTGAAAAATTATCGGAAATTTTTAAGCACTCGTGGTATTATCCCCGAATATTTCCCGAGTCCTTTTTTTTATCAGTTGTTAAGAAGTAATGAGCTGACACGCGCATTGACCGGTTTATATGTTACCCCCAATAAGCAACTAGAATACTCTCGAATCGAGTGTCCCGATCGTAAGCGAATATGCGATGCGAGCTTTCAGAGCTGGCTGGTATTGGTAACGCATCGTAAGGAGCGCTTTAAGGTCGTCGCAGCTTCCCGAATGTTTATCTATTTGTCTCTTTCTAACGACTATTTCTGACTCGATCTGTGGTGTTCCACTGCTTACGCTTAATAAAATTGTTTATGGATTTTAGTCTTTCTGATTCGAAGGTTGGTTGACCGTAATTACAAATAAACTATGTGTGCTAAATCTTTAATTTTATTGTGCGTTATTTAAAATTTCTGAATCTCTCGGTGGCCGGATTGGAGCTGGTAGAGGGCCGGGGGTGACCATATGTGATCTAAACTAGCAACATTCTAATACAAAATTCACTATGGAAATTGAGTCAGATGATCCCATTTTCTTCCTTGGTGTGTTAGTACAAAAGCAAGAGGATGGCACTAGGTCATACTGTTTACAGGAAACCGACATATACGAATAGATATTTTAATTTTAGTTCTCACCATCATCCATCTTAAAAACAATCCATCAATTCATTAGTCTTTAGGGGTGTTGTCAATATGTGATATTGCACTGAAGATATTAGGCATTCGATTAGTTATTATAATAATCTCAGAACTAAACCAGTGTTGGATACTCAACCAATAAGTAGTACAGTTTTACCTTTTATTTAGGGTACTACAGATAAAATTGCACAATCTTCAGTACACACAAAAATATTGGGTAATGCTTAAAGACATCAAAAAATGTAATTCCTTTACAATCAGAAGGAGTTTATAAAATTCCTTGTTCTTGAGGTAAAGTGTATATAGGTGAAACCTTGGCGGTCTGTATCTACTAAACTTAAGGAATATAAAAGATGTTTAAGTAAGAAACCACTTGTTCAATCCGCTGTCGCTGAACATCAGCACGCAACAGGACACATGATTAATGTAAAAGATACCAAGGGGCCTGCATCAGTTTCGGGTTATTACAAACGAAAAATTAGAATCTATTGAAATTATCAAGCACCCTGAAAATTTCAATAGAGACGCGGGCTACGTGCTGCATCATACGTGGAAAGCATTCATCACAGTTAGTCACGCGCCAAGGAACATAGGTCTGGTATAAATACTTGAACTTTGCTTATCGGAGCTCTGTTCAGTGTTTTGATCTTGTAAAGTGAAGATCCCTGAAGATGCCTCGTGCAATCGCACGCGAAACGTTGGAATGTAATTCTAATTTGACACGGTCTAAACCCAAGGATCATGATTTCTTTCGGAGTTAAAGTCTAATTTTAGCAGTTCTTATAAAAATACATACTTTGTTTTTTTTATTTTCAAAGGTGTTGCATCTGTATATATTAGCACCGCGGTCAATTTTCTTTTGACTTTATCAGTTTTGTTTTATTTTATGAAACAAATAATTTTCACTAAACTTTAATACATTACTAATTTTCGAGAATGAATAGAATAAGTATTCACCCTTCGACAGGCCCATTTTAGTTCGACTTGATATAACTTAATATTCAATTAAGGCTTTTATATTAAAAAATAAAATTTAGATGATCAGCTAGATGCTGAAACATGCTTTGTTTTATTTTTTTGGGTAGCATCAAAGACCCGATCTACTCCGAATAATCGATTCGTCCAATGTAAAATAAATTACCCCTTAAATGGATCTTAACTTTGTATTATATTCCATATAGGTGAGATCCATCAAGAGATTGCCGCACTGGCAACAGCAAAGGAAATATTGTTGCGTGCATTCAAATTAAACGGCCACACGAGCAATTGATGTGGTTAATGTATTTGTACCTGATGCACTAATCGAAGTATAATCGGTCTTTTTTAGAACTTGAGTTTTTACTCAAATGCGAATAATACGACAGTTTTTATTTTTCTTATTAAAATAGTGGTATTTATTACACAAGTTATTAACATATTCAACAAATAAAAATAATAACAATAGTCAAAGTTCTTAATAATAAGCTACTTATAAATAATTACTTTGTATGCTTGGAAGCTTTTAACTAGTTATTCCTAAAATAATTAGGTTGCTATTGCTACAAAAATAAATACATCTTATATACATGATTATCACAAATAATCAAAACTAACTCAGTGGAACTAAATACTGTTTTTTTAATCGACCAGTATTAGGTGGAGAAGTTTACCAAATTTGTAACTGATTTA
This sequence comes from Kuschelorhynchus macadamiae, assembly GCA_030620095.1. Lineage (NCBI taxonomy): Eukaryota > Metazoa > Arthropoda > Insecta > Coleoptera > Curculionidae > Kuschelorhynchus > Kuschelorhynchus macadamiae. The sequence continues at coordinate 75,395 of JAUTXW010002583.1, forward strand.
TGTATTTTTTATTATTTAACCTACTGAATACAATTTACGTGATACAGATCCCGTTCAAACAGAACGCCGTTCTTTACGTTCAGTTATCTACCTATAGGTTATGTGGAATCTGGCTTTTAATATTATACAGCGTGTCGCAGGATAGGTTGGCAAAAAGGCCAAGAAAAAAGTCGGTTTTTCGTATAAAATTTGATCCTACACTGCTTCTCAACTGAGGTATTCAATCTTAAACCTATAATGTAGAAAACAATTTTGGAATGCTTTAGTCTAACATAATTTTATTTGGATGCTTAATGTAGTAACATAAGGTACTAAGAACAAAGCAAGTATAAAGTAAATATGTAGTAGGCCACGGAGGACAGGTGTAAACGATCATTGTATTATTTTAAAATGAATAAGAGGGATAAATGACTTATTTTATACCACAAATTCTAATATGGTGTAAAAATAATTTTTGTCACATATAGCACACATTATATTGATTGATTTGTAACAGAAGAAATGCAACTTTAGAGTATATGCATGGATATAGTGTTTTATAAAAGATAGCTTTTCTCGAAAATGCCTTAATATATTGAAATTTGGTCAGGAGTACTTATTCACTTTTTAATATGCTAAAACTTTTTTATTTTTGAACATATCAAAATGTAAAAAAAAAACAAATCCTATGGTTAGTTACCAAGTTTTTTGCACCGAAAATATAAAAATATTGTACATTACGTCTGCAGAAAGAAGCTCTCTAAATACCATAGTTATGTGCATGAATGCTGCAGGTAACTTTGTGCCTCCTTTTGCCCGACCAGATAAAAAACGTGACACCTGCAGGATCGCCGTTTGTTTTCAGTCATCTGGATGGATTCAAACGAAATGGTTTGATCATTTCACAGAAAAGAATCAAAACTTCAGCATCAAGCCCATTATCGCCGATTTTGGATGGTCATCATACTCACATGAGGAACCTAGATATATAATGAAGGCCAAAATAAAACTTTGTAACCATTTTATTCTTACCTCCACACACGACGACTAAAATGCATCCCCTTGATAAGACTGTCATGGGTGTTCTTGGAAACTTTTTATAATGAAGACGTAAGAATTTGTATGCGAACAGAAAATCGCAGCTAAAGCCTATCTTAAAGTGTAATCTAGGGAATGAGCTGTAAAGGAGTTTAGTACAACTGGAATTTAGCCCATAAGGAAAAACCTTTTCAGGACGAGGTCTTCGCAAGCGAAATGTAAAAACAAACTGCTAATTTGTCAAGGAATATTGAACTTACAGATGTGGAGAACAGTGAGTCTACTAATGTCCTTCCTAGTGACCTAAATCCAATCTTAATATTAGTAAAGAAGATGGAAACTTGTGGAAGAAAATGTGTTCGCTCTAAAATAATAACATAGACACCGAACAAAAAAGAACTAGAAGAGTCAATTAATCATTCACGTGAAAAAGGTACCCGAAGAATAATCGATCAAGTTGGCCCTAGTGTCTGAACCTGTAGTTAATAATTCATCAGATGAAGATCTTTCACTAAGCCGTTTTAATACCAAAAAGCCAGACAATAGAGATACACAGTGTATCTTCTACCGAGAAAACTACTCCATGAGCAAAAGCAGAGAAATATGGATTATGTGCGTAATCTGCAATGAATGGGCCCCTCATGCACGTAGCAGTTTAGGAAACAGATATTTTTATTTGTGATTTTTATAAGTAGATATACAGTATCTACCTTTTGTCTGCTTGGTATCTACCGACAGTAAAATTACTTTAGCTTAGAAAGATGATTTTATTTATGCTTTTGGAAAGTAGATACAAATACAGTACAGATATAAATAAAAATTGCATTTTCTTAAATGAGACACTTTGTAAATTGTACTTTAATATTTTTACTGATTTCGAATATGTCAGTTTGTTACCATTGTTTTCTGAAATTAAAATGAAGAAAAATACCAATATGTGTGACAAATTCTCTTATTCTTCACCACGTTTATCCTATAACGAAGGTTTTCTTCATTTCCTCGTTGATTTTTAGAGATAAAGGTCAAATTGAGTATACTGAGATTCAAGAAAGTAGAACTATTACTCGTAAAAAAATGCAAGTTATATTTGTATCTTTGAAAATCAACACTTTTTCTTTCTTTAACAAGTTTTTCAAAGAATACTGGTAACCGGCCATAAGTTTGTAATTTGGATGATTTTGTTATCTTGAAAACTTAGAATCTTATAGCAGATTAAAACGCAAACAAGTTAAAACTATTTCCTTTTAACTTAGAACCTTACCTTGGAAGACAAAAGAATATTTGAACTGCACTTGTGTAGTAAAATGTTAACTCCTTGTGTTATTGTAAGCATCTTAAGTTAATACACCATTCAAATATAATTAAATTACTTCAAGAGTTACCAAAATTATTTTCCAATAATTATTTAATTGCCCACCTGTTTAGGGACACCGTATACTTTCGTAGACTAGAAATTATAGAAATTGTTAACGATAAAAAAAGAAACTCTGGCGTTATTTTCGGCCAATAGAGTTAGGGAGAAAGAGTTATCTAGGTGATATATGTTGTAATTGTTACAGAACTTTTTGGTCTTTTATCGTAATGCATCGATGTTATAAGCAAAATTTTATGCTACTGAAAAATATGACCACGCATTTCTGTTAATATAGGAAACCATTATATTAAAAAGGCTTAATTTTTAAATAAATAAATTGAGCCACAAATTAGATATCCTTCGTATATATATTTCCTCGGTATTTCTGATTTTCTATTTGTTATTTATTTTGCACATGTAGTTCAAATCATGATCTCCGGAAGGTTTACATATAGGAGCTGGAGCAAAACAAGCCATTACAATGGATTGCCGATAAATGCACTGTTGTCGATTTTACAATAGATCCGAGAATGTGGAAAAAAGGTCTTGAGTTTTAAATTCACTTTAAATAAAAAAATGAACATCAGTTTTCTAGGTGAAAAAGGGGGGGGGGAAGTGACCACCCTTTGCTTCAAAACCTTTCGGCGCCTATGGCTCAAATACATATACAAAGTTTCTATATTGTAATTAAGTTATTCTATTCATATTGATTAAATTTTAAGCACAAATATAGTTTTTTTTGGAAAGTTAATCCCCAATGTCGAATTTGTAACATTTGGGACATTTGTTGAATCACAGATCACAGAATGAGGGAATCCCCAGTTTTTGCATTGCACAAGCACCGGAAGCCATATTTTTTTTCACTTTTATACAAAAATGGCGTATTTGACCATTTTTTTTAACGACATACAGAAGCCGTTAATTCTACTGGGCCGAATGAAACAAAAAAAAAACAATTTTCTCGTTTTCAAATTGGAACATGGAACAAAATGAATTTTTCTTCCCTATCTTATGTTGTATTCATTTATTTCCCCATAATAATTTCCAGTGTTCAAATTTGACATTTTCTGTGAATTTAGAATTTGGTGTCGAGAGGGATAACTGAAAGCTAAGACAGAAAAGTTTGTTTCAGTTTAAATCGTTTGACAAATATATTCATAGGGTCATTTCATTTTTTCGTAAACAGTTGAATTTAGGTAAAGAAAAACATAACACAGGAGGATGTTTAGAATATTCAAAACAATACAAAAATGCAATAATATACAGGGTATTTCATTTAGAAAACGGATATTGCCATCGGATTAGGCTAGAAGCGGCAACACAGCACAATTAAAAATATTTTAAAAAGAAAGTTTATGTTCACCTACGGCGTGAGCCAAACAGCATGACACAAAATAAGCTTTTTCAATATAATTAAGCTATAGTATAAATAAAAAAAATCCGTGAATCCGCCTTTACCCAGAACTTCTCTCGGACATAACTCCACTATGTACATTTAACACAGTCTATATAACTATATACATATAATTAATTGGTAATAATAACATAGCTTATAAAAATAAAATTTGCCATTTATTATTTTCCTCCATGGAAAGAGTGTTTCATTTCAAGGAATGGATTTTTTTGGAACTGATTTTTTTTTTAGTTTCTTAAAGATGATTTTTTTAAATTTTTTTCTGCCATATTTGATTTTTTCCAAAATATAACAAATTCATCCTCAAATAACCCTTAATTTTTTAGCAAAATTTGAAGTCAAGCGTATAAGCAGTTTTGAGCTTTTTGACCGACAGACTGACAGAAATGAGAGAACATATTCGGGATGTAGAGACACTAAAATTGAAAGATCTGCAAAAATCTCGAAGAGTATAAGGTACCATACTTTAAATATGTTAAAAAAATTAATTTGGTATCATCTTGTTTTCTCAATGTATTTCATATAGGATTAGGGAAAGTGTTACAGCCTGTTTTTTAAAAACCAGTTATAGGATTACAGTGGCGTAACTATAAGCTTGCCCCCCCCCCCCGCGCAATTTTCGACAAAGGGCCCAATATATGAATGTATAGAAAATAACAGATGACTTAAAAAAGAACCAGAAGATAACTGATGACTAGAAAAGGTCATTCATCCTTTGATTTCATTACACAATAGCACCGGAGAATGCTCCCGTATTGCGGGAACTAGATTGTATATAGCTAAGTTACTGTGGGATTATATTGTGCCCATGAGAACCTTTGATCTGGACGACGAGAATGGCATTTTATCAAAAAGTTAGAACTCACTAAGAGTTATTTTCTATAGGAAGTGTAAGAGATTCTTGCTGTGCTGAGCAGTACATAGGACAGGTGATTCAGATCCGAGCCGAAATTTCAGGTGCAGTCCAATTTATCAGTTTTATTTTAATTTTTGTAAGAAGAACCTATTTTTATGCAGAACCCTCCAATCACATTACAGATTGTTCAATGTGCTTCCTATTGGTTCGTCGTTTATTTGGGGGAGTTTAAGTAAGTTTTGTTTAATCTTCAGTATGAGTTTCTTGGCTCCGTGGTAGGATTATCGACTTTAGATGCAATGTATGTGTGCAAATCCCCGTTCAGTCGATGACTTTTTTTTTAGTTTTCTTTTAACAAGACTCATAATTATTAAAAATACGGATTTGGTTAGGTTTGCCGTAAAGAAAGCACGTGGTAGCCCGCCAACAAAATTCCGAACACATATTAATATAAGTTTTTTTTTAACCTGTACTGTTGGGTGGATCCAGTTAGCTCTAGGTTAGCCCAAGTTCGTCGATAAAACCACTATTAAAACAGATCTATAAACTATAATTATAGCAATAAAATCACACCTCAATTTATCGAACATTAGATTTGAAATATGCTCGCACTCTAAAGTGGTGTGATTGGCGGGTTCTCTATGAAAAATAGGATCTTGTACGTTGTATGGGAATAATAATGCTACAAGTTGCTCATATTTATAGAATTATAGAACAACATATCTACAAATAAAAAAAAACGGTAAATTCGCGTTTACTCATTCTGTATATTATATTGAGATTTAACAGTTGAGGTTAATTACAGTATTTTTAGGTATTTGGTTTTTAAATTGCACTTTCGGTTTAACCAAAAATGACATCGGAAGCAGAATTTTCCAACATAACTCCATGAAATAGCATAGATCGATAATACTATTTTTTCTGATTTCGAAATTATATGGGTTTATATATTTATATTTTAAAGAGGTATTCGCTTTTAAGATTACCACAGTCTACTATTAGTCTCATATAAACTATTTGGTTGCAACAATAAGTTTGAATTTTACTTTTGATCCTTGTCTTCCTTCTTGTTAATGTGCGGCTCCAAAATAAATTAGATTTTAAATTCTCCATCATTTTTCCCTAACACCTGTTGACACGTATATTACTATCAAATTAAATCTGCATTGCATTAGTAATCTTCAGGATAGACAAACTGGAGGTTGACCAAAAACGTAAAAAACTTTCTCACACTGAGCCGGTGATTCCACTGTCTTAACAATACAAAACTGAATAATATAAAAAAAAAACAAGGCAAAGAAAAACATCACGTTATTTGACTACATAAAATGTAACTAATACATCTTAAACGATAAATACAGGTGCAAAGCAACGAGTTATGTTTATACTGAGATCTATTAATTATCTGTTATTGCTAATTAGATCAACACACCGAAATTAACTCGAGTTTGGTTTGGGTGTAAAATCTATTTTTATTTCAGTGGTACGCACAAAATACACTTTTTGCATCTAGTCATTAAAGTCAATTGACTCTTGGATCAAAATACTTAAAAATAATAAATGAACAAGAGGGAAATCATATTAGTGCTTCTGATTGTTTTTTGAATAGCGTCTAACATTTGCCATTTTCATTTATTTTTATATTTGGCTAAAATATCTTAAAACCGAATTTCTCGGGTTTAGATAGAGCAAATAAAATGCATTTTTTGCATTAACTATTTTGTTGTATTAAAGGATCTAAACAGGTTTTTATATAAATCGTTCCTGCTTGTTATACTGGGTGTATATATCGTACCAGATTTAAAATTTGTTTTCAGTTTATTTTTTACTACCGAGTTTTACCATAATTTCCGAGTAACTGTGCTTTCGCCATTTTTTGCTTGTCTTCATGACTATAAAAAATATGTTTTTGAAGAAAATATTCAGCCTTTGTTTTGTTAAAATTGACAAGAAGGGTAAGGAAGCTTTCACAAGGAAGTTTGCCTCATAGCAATAACTTAACTTTTTTTTTTTGTAAAATTTGATTTTACGTTAATTGGGCAATGTTTGAATAATTTTTTGTTCAATTAGAGATGAAAAGTGATTGAAAAATTTCTTATTGCTACATTAGGTTAATGAAAATAATTTCCTAAAACTTTTGCTTGAATATTACACAAGAGGGTTGAATCAGATCCGACCCAGAGTGTCTTGTGATGTTTAATTTGACGGTTTTATTTTAATTTTTTGAGCAACCTTGTATAACAATAAAAATGCTGCAGATTGCTTACCTTGGTTTATAGATATCCAGAAATTAGAGAAAATTTCATCGAAGATGATGCATCCTACTACAAAAAAAGGGAAGGTGGAATTCTTACAGCAACTCTTCCGACCTTATTGTTTTAGTACAGCATTTTTTTATTTTAGTCAGATTTGAAATTTCATTAACAAAGTATATATTCAGGGAGTAACAACTAACAACAAAATCTACCTTAACAGTCTAACATTGAACTAAAGAAAGCTCTTTAGTGTCTAGTTTGAGTACTATAAGTATAAAAGGAAATTTACAAATTTAATGTTTTGTTTTGGTATATTATTTTATATTAGTATTTGGACAATAATTTAAAGTATGCGAAGAATTATGTAACTTGTAGAGGCAGTATTTCGAGAAAAATCAATTTTAAACCAACAATTAGTATTATAAATGTCAAGGAAAGATATAGGTTTTAAAATAATTTAAATTATAAAATAAAACGTAGAGTTAAGTCGTAGCTCTTGGAAATAGACAACCAGTTACCATTATTAAAAAATAACTTAATTTGTCTTATTTTGTGCGTACCATTTTGCAAGCTATATATTAATCAACAAAAGATTTTACATTACTTTGTAAAAATACAAATACACTACTTAAATATTAAGTACATCTTTCAACCACTAAGAGAACATGTTGCAAGAAATACGTCTTGCAGCTTTTCTCCTTTGTCGTAAAATTAACAGCAATAACAATACAAAGGGCGATATAAAAATGAAATAAATAATTTTCATAAAATAAATAAGATGCAGATGCAACTGATCGCTGCAAACTAAGGGCATGAAAATGGCGATAGCTAAAATAATTTTACAGCAAAAGGACATGGAATAAAATATTTGATGTACATTTAGTTGAAGGCCTAACTCATATTAATATTACTTAGTTCAGTGCTGGCTGAGTGTAGTCTAATCCAATTTACAAACAAAAAAGTTTAGACTTTTTTAACTTATGGAAGTATAGCACACTTTTTAATTGTAATATGAGTGGCTTCAAAATTTAAAAAATTCTACTTTTGTAGAAAATTCCCTCCATGGAAGAAATATTTCATAGCTTTAGATATAATATGATCCTTATATTAGTATTTGTTGGTTGCTATATCGGCTTTAAATGTCAGTTTCATAAAAAAACAATTATATACGTCTTATATTACGTAGCTAATTCTCGACTGTTTTGTTAATTACAGATTTTACAAAAATATATTCCAATTATTAACCAACTTCTAAAGGAAAAAATGATACTTTGAAATATCACTTTCGAATGATACTGCCACTAAAAATAGAACAAAAATTAGTGTTTTTTTTTTGCTTTTGCAAGTTATGTGCCTATTAAGAAGGCTTAACATTTTTATCAGTTCTATCAAAAATAACGATACGCAACACATTTTTTAAAATGGTATTTCTTCTAATAGAATAGCCTTATTTACAGCACGTCTCTTAAACTGTTAGTTGCGCTGCAGCCCCAGAAATATTTAATTTTGTTTTATGGTTAACATTATTAACAAAAATATTTGTATATTTTGATACTAATTTTTGAATTACCCTGTAGTAAATTTTATACTGGCTTGTAACCCAAACTCTTTGAAGTTCAGTCGAAGGTGGTTAACAAGTTTTTTTATAACAATTATTGGAATATATTTTTATAAGAAGTGTAGAAAATCATTATTTAACTAATCTCGCTTAGACTATTTCTTCCATGGTAGTGAACGTTATCTTGGTTATTTCAATAAATTCTCTATATATATTATCGAACAGGAAAAGTTACTAAAAGGTTTCGTTGAAGTTTGCACCAACTCACTAAAAATGATTGCACATTGTCCATTTTTATCAATATTTCTTTACAATATACGCGTCATAACTGAGGTACCTTTTAATAGCACGTATCTTAAAACACCAACAATGGCCATTATATTTGATGCCAAGAAGTGCAATTGCCTGTACGTCTCGCCATAATTTTCATTGAAGATATTTTAAGTGTCTAAAAATTGTTTCAGGATTTATTAATAATGTATTCAGAATGTATATTAATCTATTCAAGAAGAAAATTTTATTTATTTGGTTTAAAGTCGCCATTTCTTTATTCTCTAATCAAAATTTACAAGAATCAAGTCTATAAAACAGCTTCATTGATTTTTTTAAACGCAATTGATCTAAAGTTCTCTCATTGTTGTGACATTGCATCCTTTTAGCATCATTATAGAAGCACCTAAATAAGCACAAAAAAATCGAAGGAATTTCAAATTAAGAAAATAGGAATCAAGGTTTTTTTTAAAACTAATTCTATACAAAATCCACAAAATGTACAAGAAAAATCAAGATACCCGTATTTTTTATTTACATTTTTTAAAATGATTTTCTACACCCATTTAGGAAGGTTGGTTGATTGGTAGACAACATGTATTTACGTTTTTAGGGAATCTATTTCATCTTCGCCTACGCATGTTAATGAAAGTACTCCCAAAGAAGTTTCTGATACTATTCACAAAGCTTTTAAGCTTTCACTAAGTAATATAATAAATAAATAAATACATACAATTTTGTACTGAAAAATTGAGTTTTTAACTCAGGCGAATTCATATTGCATGATTCTTCAATACCTTCGCGTATTCTTAATTTACATTTTTTAAAACGTATACAAGCAAAATTACTAGTCCCTACCAATTCTTTTATGGATTTGTTGATGTTTTAACAAATGTGCTTTTTGTCTAAAAGCTTTTGCGCAAGTGTCACAACGAAACGGTTTTTCTCCTGTATGAGTTCTAAGATGTACTTTAATATTACTTTTATTTAGAAAACCTCTATTACATATGCTACACCTATGAACTGGTTTTTCTTTGCCTAATAGTCCTAACGCTTGATCTGTGGAGAACACTGTGGAACTTGCAGCTTGTTGTTTCTTTTGGGCCCTACTTCTCGACTTTTTTGTTGTGTTTGGAGTTGTTGTGGTCGTGTGCGGATAGTTGTGTCCCATCAGCTCCGGACTTCTTATCCGATGGTCATCTTGTATACTGTGAATACTATATTGAGGTATAAATCGACCGTTTACTGTGAGAAGGAGATTATCCGTGGTAGAAACTACATTAGCCGGAGGACTTGACGTTGGAATCAATTCACCACCATAATTTGCAGAACTGGCATTTTCCTGTTTGATGGGGGGCCCGTTTTGTAATCGGTACTGGAGCAGCGGCATATTTCCGTGGGTTAGCAAACTCTGCAGCGTTGATCCACTTTGTTGCGTTTGAACTTTATTATTTCCACCATATTCTATTGTATTTTGAGATTTTGTATATTCACTACTAGTACTGGGAACCAAAAATTCCGATAAACCGTCTGGGTTCATAATAGAATTTTTTTGATTTTCTCCGCAAGTCTGATCGATCCAAGCATCCAGATCCATCCAACTATCCCGAGATGCATTGGGATCATCACTTTCAGGATTATTGTTAGGCACAGTTGTATCCGCTATAGCAGAGCCTATTATAGCAGCGATATCATCGATCGACGATATGTCATATTCGGCCATTTCGGTTTTAATTTGGGCTACCGAATCCATTGACGCGTGATTACAGTCTTCGAATTTTATAGCACTAGATACAGAATCCGCACTTACACAGTCCCCGTAACTTAATTTCACTACTTCTTCCACCGTATATAAAGTTTTTTCATCACCCGAGTCTGAACCTAGGTTACACGTCGAACTTGACACTATATTTTGTTCGTTGTAGTTACTATAATTGTTATTCTCTTCGGGAATTCTTTGGGATATTGTATGATAATGATGACCTTGAATGCCGTTTATACTCAGATTTGCAGTATAGTTCGTAAAAGGTGGCAAGGGTTTCAGTTCCGCCAAACTCATCTGTTGGGACGAACTAAGAAGGTTATCCAAAGCTTCCATTGTTGCTTTGTTTTCGATTTCGGCATCATCTTGAAGAGAACCATCTAGAAGCAATTTGTCAGATCCTAGATTGCTGATAGCCCCGTCTAAGAGTAGTTTATGATCTATGAATTCGCTGTTGCTGGAATTTTGCCAACAAGGTGAAGTGAATATGGAGTCGACCTCATCCACCGAACTGCTGCCGCTAACTGCCATGTTGCTACCAGACAAATTAGGATATTTCATTGTTTTCATGGGATCAGCGTTGTTAGGGTGGTTTCCTTTTTGTCATCTTTTCATTGCGACCGACTTGTTCTGAAACAATAGAAAGTTACTTTAATATGTATTCAGCAAAATAATAAGAATAATTCAGAGCATAAATGATTTGTTATAGTATTATTGACGACTGCGCATTATATATATATATATATAGCGATGATGATTATGAAATACGTAAGTTTTTTCGACGAGGAAAAAATATTCTAAGTTAAAGTACTTTGTTTTTTCGTTAATAATATTTTGAATTACTTTTTTCTGTTTCAAATTATTAATTATTTTTTCTTAATGAGGTTTTTCTATGGATGTTCTAGGGCCTAGGGTATATACGGTATTACGAACAGAGTGCAAAAACAGTCTATATTTTAATTATCAAAATATTTTGCTTCGTAACACCTTATTAAAATTCAATAAATATCCCTGTATTATATTTGACCATGAAATGGGCTTCTTTTTAATTGTTGCAAAAACAATCTGCAAGAGAACCTCTTAAATATTTCTTTTGTCTACAAAAATGAAAGGAAACGTAATTTATGTTACGAAATTGGTTATATGCGGAATTAATTGGGGTCATACTTCACTATTTGAAAAGAGGGAAGTTCCGGGTAAAGAAAATTTACCGATATTTTGAAAAACCGACATTCTCTTTGGAAACAAAATGTTTATTGGGTCTAGATACTAAGATTAAAATAAATTATAAAATGTAAACTTTTTTCTTTTAGTTTAGAAGGTGTGGGTTAAAATCTGGGTAGACAATTCAGGTAACCGAGGAATCTGTAAAAAAAGTATTTCTCTGGAAAGTCCACCTCCATCTTTAGCAAATACAAAAATGTTTAAAAAGGAAACGCACCAAATCTTATTTCCAAAACATAAATTTAAGTTTTTGTGTTCTCCCTTTTTTATATAGTTTCTATTTGCTGAAGACGGGAGTAGACTTTTTTATTAAACGTCCAGAAAGTTAGGTTTTTTACAAATTCGTTCCTCGCGTACCTTCATTACTGACCAGAATTTAAACTTCACCTTCATTACTAGAACGTAAAATTTTTAGCTTTTTAATTTATTTTAATGTTAGTATTGTAGTGAAGCGTAATACCCAACAAACATTTTGTTTTAAATCATGAAACTCAACAATTTCGTATTTATTTTGATATAAAATGTAGATGCGTTTAAATTTACTGTTTTTTTTTCAAAAACACAACAATTTTATACCTAACTGGAAACGAGTTTTTCAGAGTCACGTGCCATATTTTGCATATGGCTCAATATCTGGCTCGTTCCCCAGACTAATAAGGATTCTGTCGGTAATCCACATTGACCTGTCATACTGCAAATATGCAATATTTGATGCATTAAATAAATTAAGAGGTCAATTTAAATTAAAAAATTGTGAGATTGGACAAGAATTATGTAAATCTAGTCTAAGTTAGCTGAGATAAAAAGATGATATAAATCTGATTTTCTAATTTATAGTAAGTTTTTACTTCTCTCATAAGAAATTTTTTTCAACAGAAGCAAAATGGCAGTCTATTTAATTAATTACTAAAAAAAATACATTTTCAACTTATCTCAAATTTGGCTGAAAAATCAAGTGTGACATGGGGATGAAATGATAAAATTTTTGATATGAATTCAAGATGACCAATCAAAACGGCGACCTAATAAAATGTTTAAAAAAAAATAGTCTGAAAAACTACTTATTCAATAGATTTCAAATTTTGCAGAAGGGTTGGGTGTGATATAGAAATGAACTGGTAAAATTTCGGTGCGAATTCCAAGTTTTGGAATAAAATGGTGGCCAAATAATATGTTAAAAAGAAACCATCTTTTCCATTTCACTTCAAATTTTACACAAAAATTAAATGTGATATAGGGATAAACTTGTAAAATATTTGAATAAATTCAACAATTCAACATACTGCTACAAATGGCGGTCTAATGTCTAAAACACTTCATTTCTGGGTAATTACTCGTAAGTATTGTAAGGTGAAATAAAATGGCGGTATATTTCCTTTACCCGAAACTTCCCTTGTTATCAATCCTTCCTTTTATTAGGAATAGTAAAAATTTCCTATTTAGTTTTGCATATAGGCATTTAGTAGTTACATATAATCTTTATCTTTTCTAGAGAAAAGGGGGGAACTTCAAATCATTGGGTAAAACCAATCTATAAAGAAACTTAGCCGGGAATGTTTTCTTGAATCCTTCATTATGCCGACAAACGTGAAAAAAAAACACATTTTATATCTGTTATTTAATAAATATGTGCGGAACTAAATAATGTCATGTTTCACTATTTCTAATAAAAGGAAATGTTCATAACGAGAAAATCCCGGGTAAAGGGAATTTACCGATTTTTTACCAGTTGTTCGATTAGAGATGTCAGCTACAATTTTTTAGGGTTCTATTACTCTTTGTTTACCAGTTTAAACTGGAAGTTTTTTATCAAATTATCTATACTTAAACTACTGGAAAGAACGACAAAAAACTGAATGCTGAATATTTTCAAGAGTAGTCAAAACAAACTACATACAAAAAGTTTAAATACCTGTTAGACAGAATAAAATCGTATCGGCTCACATGATTAATATTTTTACTTGATAAATATACATGTAAACTTGTGAAGAACGATACCAATATAGAAAAATTCTTAGTAATACTAGGTTAATATTGGTTGTGGTCTCATGTCACACCGTCGTATTGCTTTAATATTTGTTGCTTAGTTATAGATAGAATGTAAAGAAGTAGTAGTATTTAAGCAGTATCACTACAGTCACCCATTATTTCTTCTTAACACTCGTCCTAAGCAGCTTAGCTTTTCAGTTAAAAGGCGAAAAAAAAAATTATGTGTGTATTGTATGGTGTATTTAGGTGCTATGTATTTTCTTATAATTTTATAGGACAATCAGCACAATTGGGAAACCACTGCATGCCAGTATAAAGTTTTCGTCCTAAAGTTAAGTAGTAAATGATGGATTTTTTGGTTTAAAATTGCCTACATTCTTAATTATATCTCATCATATATCTTATATCATCTCCATCTTAACATTATTTTGAAATTTTATAAAGACTATTAAGTCTTTAGGTAAAAAGTTTTGAATCTTTCTTACAAACATCTAATATTTGGAGACACCAGAGGAGACGTATGCTGTTTCACTAACAATGCGGATTATCGTCCCATTTCTAAAAAATAATTACTTAACCAGAAATAAATAACTGTATCCGCACGACTTGATCAAAAGAAAGTGAAATCTATTTTTCTCACATCTCAATTCTTCTCGACTTAACAACTAACAATATAAAACGTTTATAACCACAGAAAATTTGAAAGGTTGAAATAATTTGTCTACAAATTTTGAATTTTAATAGAACAAACAATGGTGTACCGATGCACAAATTGGTGATTAATTGTTCTAGATCTGTTACGAGTGTAGTATAAATATAAACAGTGTTTGACAGCGTTTCAATAACTGGACTTAGTGTTTCTAGTACTGCGTATTCTCATAATTTTTTGATCTACTACTATCTACTA